>PNEQ01105562.1:0-20741 GCA_003012365.1 Medauroidea extradentata | reverse complement strand
GTTTTGATCATTTACACATGAAATTCTACACTAGTTCGGAGAAAATCTCGTATTTTTTAAACAGCTGTAGCTAAGAAACTATCCAATGGTTTTCAATAAAAAAAAAAGAAGCAATACAAATCGGTCAAATTGTTTGTGAGCTACGGAGTCACAACAGACACAAAGGCATAGGCATCAAACTTACAACAACTACTTTTCCGTAGAGTTTATTAAGGGTGCTCTGCAGCTACAAATTCGTAAGTTTATAATTGTACCAAACACTGACCAACTCCTACACATTGCGTTAATAGCAACTTACGACAAATAAAATATTTGTCGGTTCCATAGTATTCATACAAGCGTGCTTGAAGGTAGGTATTTGACTATTTTCGCTACTTATCCAAATTATAAACTAGTCTAAAGGTACAATTTAAATAATTTCTACTGACAATGAATGTATGAAGCAAGTTACTAACACCTTTGTAAATTTCAGGTAAAAATTAATTGTGTTTTAAAATGTTCTTGTTTATAGGCCTATATATATTTTTGTGCATATCTTGAGTAGGCCTACCTGTAACGATTTAAAATTATTTTAACGTGAAATAAGAAAGGTGTCATTCTGTTGCTAATACATTAAATTTTACCCGATATAATTTCATTAGTTTCATTTGAATAGTTTTTACTTTGGTTAAGTAGCGAAAAGAGTCATATTGCTAATTAAGCATGCACTTATACGACAAATTAGATACGAATCATATTTTATTTGTGGAAAATGTCTATAAATGTTACGTGTAAGAGTTGGACAATGTTTGGTACAATTATAAAATTACGAAATTATAGGTGCACACTGAAGGAGCTGCATCACTTTTTTTTATAGTAAATTATGGGTGTGACGAATTGCCTGAAATTTTTTTTAATAGCAACATTATATTTTAAAATTACATGCAAGTTATTGGACTAAATTGGTGCTAGAAGTTAGTTCTAAATGTATTTTTTTTTACGTTGCGATAGATAATTAGTATCGTAAATTTTAAAATAGCTGAACGGTTTTACAACTAAGCTTTAAATTTTCGAATATAATATGCGCAGTGAAAATTAAGGAAATTAGCTAAGTCCATGTTGAAATATTTTTAAAAGTCTTATGAATTTTGAATCCGGAACAGCTTAAGAGACCGTGTCAGTGTTTCAGGCGCATGTATGCAACCCGCATTAACTTCATATAAATCAAGGCTAATTTTACGTTCTCTATAGCAATAACAGTATCACACATATCAACATTATCTTCACGTTTTATAAGAGACAGTGTCATTCTAATTTTTGCTGCGTTTGCCGAAGTCAAGTACAAAGAATGGTTGCTACAAATTTTACGAAAAGTATTTTTAGTATCACGTTGCTAATGTAACCGCTTGTTATGCTTCATTTGGCATAACGCAACTCTATTAATAAAGGCTGTGTCTTTGATAAAGCCCGAAGATAACGTTGATATTTGTAATACTGTTATTGCTATAGAGTACGTAAAATTAGCCTTGATTTATATGGAATTAATGCGGGTTGCATACATGCGCCTGAAACGCTGAAAATTCAGCATTATTAGTGACAAGGGCTTTCAAAATGAGATAATAATAATGTTGTGTTTGAGACAGACGCTCTACACTTGACAGCGTACAAGCAGTGAGGGATGATACACTCGACGCCACCAACAAGGCAGCGAGGTCTAAAGGTCAGGTCTCGACGTCCGACCATGCTCCAGCGGGCGTAAGCTGAAACCGCGCGACCAACGATGCGTCACGTAGACCGAGGTTGCCTGGCAACCCAGCCCTCTTACCAATGGTCCCTGGCAGAGACGAATTTTCGGCTTAATTCAAGACGAACTTACAAAGAATTGGGGGAAAACGGGAAAGAAGCCGGGAGGTATCCTGGAGCATCCACTGGGTTGCATAAAATTTTCTGTTTACTTATTAATTCACAGTAATAATTATTTAAATAATAAAAAAATTTAAGACTAAAAACGTGGGGCGTATGCACTAGATAATATTGAGTGTAGATAGTAGCTGTTGTTGAGAAATCTCACACAAATATAATTGTCAGTGCAATTCTTAAGTGTACTTTGAATATAAATTTTATTTTGTATAATTTGTTTAATTTCTTCAAAGTTCGCGTGGGGTTTGTGAATTACCGCTGGTAGAACTGCCATTATTCCTCGACTGACATTCTCTACGCCTCGTTGTTTATAACAAATACACTGTCCTGCTAAACTGGGCTGATAACTTATACCCAGCTGATGACAAACTACTGCCCTGTGGATGTCCAGTGAATGAGCTGATGATTTACCGACAAGTTTATTTATTTTTAGGTAATTGTGCGACCGTAGTTTTTATTAGTCTCATAAAATTTTATTCGTGTCCAAAAATGTTATTATTTGGTTTCATAGTTCCTTTATTTGCAACACATCGTAATGAATGTCATGCATATTTTACTCCTCCGGCACAATTTCGACATAACTTGTAACCGGCCAATAGCCTTCAAATGTAAATAAACAACATATATATTGTAAATACTGTAAATTAGGTTAGAATAGTCGTAGAAAGCCAGTTGAAATTGCATTGTGATTAGAATTGTTTGTTTTATGTGTTTCAATTGCTAAATTTTGTTTAAAATTATTAATTTGTAAGTTAGTTTTGAGTACTGGCGAGAGGCGCAGTATGACCGGAGGATTGTGGCATTGTGTCACAGCAGATTGACGCTTAACCCAGCAAGGGAGGGAAAGTTGCGAAAACATGGGGTGAAAGCGAGCGAGCAGCCTTGAGCCGACGAGAGACACGCGACGTGGATGCTGAAAATTAGGGCACCGAGAGGCGTGGCTACGCCAACCCCCCTCCTGTGCAATTTAATATTAACTTTATAATTGGTCAACACAATTTTATAAAATTTTGTAAATAAGTTCAAAGAGATATTAACGTTAATGTGTGTGAATTAAAAAAAGATGTAATAAATTGATACGGAGGAATGGCAGGGTTTGTTGTTGTCGTCACCCACGAGAGACGCGATTGGTTGAAAGTTTAAATGGGGGCGGTCCTGGGAGAGTTTTGCCATGTAGGCGCGAAGGAAAAGTTAAGGGGACTCCTGTGGCCGCTTCCACGAAGGGTGGACGCGTCTCGCGGGGCCACCGCGGGCGATTATAGTAAGCCGCGTATATAGAGACTTCTGCGTCAACCTTCACCCAAGATTGGACGCGGGTCGATTCGCGGAAATTCGCGGGAGTCCGTATATAAAACTGATTCTGGCCGCGACTGTCACGAAGAGTGTGATATTCGCGGGAGGTCGTGGATAAAAGCTTTAAAACGATACTCAGTATAGCATATCATCTCTCGTGGGACTGACGGAACAAGTTCAGGGTTCCGAAGTATCGAAGTACATAAACGAACGGTGTTTTGAATCAGTAGTTATAGATCCCCACACAACATTAAGAGGGAGAGGATATAACAAACTATGTACAGATATATCGCCGAAGCACATTTCGCTTTCATTTGATTGGCTCTTATCTCGTGACGTATAAACTAATAGCCAACCACGTACAGTCAGCACAGCAAATTGACTGCTGACCAGCTACTGCGCTAAAATATTGGGCGACCTGCACTACCATTATCGTCAGTAATGACGTCACGAGATACATCACCCAATAATATTTCAGAAATGCGACTGTACTGCACTACATGCCATCAGTCCACTGTAACGCTGTCGACATTCTGTTCAGTTTACTCATAAATAAAAATGACTATCTTTTGCGAATAAACGTCATTACTCATGAAGTATCAATATTCAATAGCGTCCAGCATCCCCTATCGAAATATGACATCAAACGTTTAACAAGTTAATCTGCCTCCAGCGAGTTTAATAACGCGGCAGTCTAAACCATGAATGTGTGTTTCGATTGCAGAAAGAAATAATGACAGGTGAATTCAATGGAGGTGAACTGTCATCTCTCTCGCGCTCCATGTCTCTCTATATGTGCATATATATCTGTCTAACAGCATGCAGTGTAGCCAAGGATTGATGATATACTTCAGGCTGCAGCGATATAATATATTTAATCAGCGTTACAGAGAGTTGTAGACTAATGCGACATACGAAACAAGCATCGCTGAACCTGTTCCACTTTCTCTGAGACATTTCACATTCACATGTTTCGTATTAAAAGTGTATTTTTTGCTATGTGATTAACAAATCTACCATACATGATACGATAAAATTGATAAAATGAAATTGTGTAACAAATTCTATAACTGAATTGGAAAATGCCTCTATCTCACCAACAAGTAATGAAGTATATGTAAATGGGCTATAACCATCTAAAATAACAATGTCTGATAAATAAAACTATTTATAGCGAATTTCACAAAACGCCTTAAATTTACAACCTGTAATTTATCAAATGTTATTCTGCCACATGTTCAAATATTATTACTTTTAATTATTACAAAAGAGTTTTATTCTCCATCACATATTAGAAACGTCAAAAATTATTTACACCTATACTAGAATTAGGATGGCACAGCGTGTAAAAATCAAATGGAAAAAAATTGAAGCATTTGTCCTTTTTAAGAAACACTTTCTTCCCGTAAGACTTTTGGGACTTATAGCAGGGAAAGTTTTAAGAATTTAAAAATATAATTGATGTGTGTTATGCGTAAGTGGTATGCAAGAGAAGAAAAAAATCGTGGGGAAACGTTTGCGCATTTCTAACGAAAATCTAAAAATAAAATGGAAAATTTATAGAAGTGTTGAATAAAATATAATATTTTCAGTGAACTTCCGATCACAAGTTGACTCAAAGTAAATGTTGAGTAAAAGGAAACCCACTGCAGCAGTAAAATTTGTCAGCCTCTAATGTCGAAATACCTGGCCTGATTGTAAATGTAATAACTTTTCTGCTTTGGCTTAACGCTCTATAATAACTTTTTTTATATACTTGGCATGGAACGAAACTGAAATATTCAAATGCAAATCTAGGTTGCTATTAATTTCAAATTTTGAACCTAGTGACAATTTTTTTTATAATTGCCGTGTTATGCCGTTTCGGAATTCAAGTTTCTAAGATAGATAGGAAGAAGTTAGCTTAGTTAAAATGTTCTCGTAAGAAAGTTTATATATTTTTATTAAAGTTATAGTAACTACATGAGAAATGTAGAAAGTGTAAGTGAAGAAGTACTTGCATTTATGTAATTAAAACTCCGTTTGTTTTATAACATCTTAGAAGAAACGTCATTTGTTGAAACTGTCTGTGCTTAAAATCATAATTTAATTTATTCCTGTGGCTGTAGTTTTTTTTTCTTTACTCAGATATTAAGCAATGATGAATAATAAAGTACCTGATGTGTTTTGGAGTTTAATTCCATTACAGAAAGTAATAATATTTTACATCAAAAATCAAAATATATCAAAATACTGTGTTTTTATTTTAGAGTAGGAGGTTTTCGATGCAGGCCATTACATTCCAGTGTTTATCAGCTGTCTCCAAACACAAAAACATGAAGTGTTAATGGAAGCTTGTAATTTTGGGTGGCGTGATCTATCATCTCCGGTTCACCGAATATAAATTTGCTGTCTCGTAATTCGATCGCCCAGTCCATAGAGTTCACCCGAAAAAAATGTTTCCGTTCATTAGTATAGAATGTCATTAAAGCTCGTCATTTCTCAACGCACTGTGGACAGACATATGATACACGGTGTACGCAATATTACGGTAGTGTGTGGTCACGTGCGAGTTCTCATAAATACCTTCACGTTATTGTTGTTTAAAGTGCCAGTAACAAATGAAAAGTGTAAAAAACATTATTAATTAGAAGAAGAATATTTTTAGAAGGCTTAGGCGAAATGATACCACCATACGAAAATAATATTTTAAGTTCTCCAAAACTTAGCGTTTTTAACTGTTTTACATAATACTGATAAACAAATAAACACTTATCCTGATGCCGTTTAGTCGTAAGGAAAACAATACATGTCATCAGCATTAGAACTTGTCGAAGGTCAAATAACACTATACTATGGAATTCCGCGCTATATAAGTTATCTCACGTACCCGTAATACAAGTACACGCAAATAAAAATACGCCATGAAGTATTTAACGAAAAATCCAAAAACCTTGCGGAAATTATTTCATATTCAAAACCTTGTAAAAATGTAAAACGTTATGCTTATTTCCACTTTTTTTTCTTTTAAAAAACACGAAACCATTTTGATGTGTGATATTAAATTGTCGTTACCAGAGACCGGAAATATTCGCGGGTTCAGTGTCGTTCAAGAATACACGTGTATCGGGGAGGACAGCAGCTTCTCATTGGCGGCACTACTGACACAGTGATACATTGATAGTTGCCCTGTATTTAGTTGTTTCTCTATTATCGTCTGACTGCCCTCCATGATGTGGCAAATAAGTCAAGAACAAAATTGCGCAAGTATTGTGGATTTAAAATTGTTCGAATCCTAGCTTGTGCCAAAAACAAAACAGGAATTTGTAGGTCCCTAGTCATTATCAACACAAGAAATTGTGGTGTAAATTAATTTTAAACAAAGTATTAATTGTAACGGGTACGTCCCCATATCAATTTTAACTTTCCATTTTACGATACATCTAGGGCTGTAAAAGTTGTGAAATATTTGCGTTAAAGTAAAATCTACGAGTTAGAAAGCTTGTCGATATGTACGAAAAAGAAAGTCAAATTTTAATGAATATAATTTCTAATCAGGAAGTTTTACAACTGACTACATGTTTGTAACGTTTAGGGTCAATATTTCACAAATTATATAAGAGTTAAAGCGGAGTATTTCAAGACAGCTAAAAACTGTTGAAAATGCTCATTCCAGTCACTGTTTAACACTGAAACTGGTGGGCGCAACTTTGAACAATTTAAAAATGTATTTTTATATGCTGCTCATGGTACAGTGAACTGTTTGAAACCCTCCTAATTTCATTTCTTCCAACAAATTCATTTATTTTTCTGGTTATTAATATAAACATAACACTGGTTATACAGATGCACAAACTGCAAAATTTAGTATGACCGGCCTATAACATGGAATAAAATTCAGACAATATGTTAGGTATCTCAAATTCTCAATCTGTAAACATCTACTGCAGTGTAGTTGTATCCTAAAGGTCACATAACATCCTTTTAAATAAAGATGGAGATTTACATCTTGCTAGGATTCTTTGTGGTGAATTTATTTCTGACGCTTTTCTCTCGAAAATGGCGGGTTCCTATTTGACTGCCAACGGTAATTTTCTGCGCTACATCAACGTCTGTAAACAGCTAAACAGTGCCACCAAACAGTCGAATGGGTAGGACTAATGATTGGCCATGCCGATAGAAATGTATGGGAGATATACGAAGCCGCTTTTATGGGTGTCACATCATGTCGACTCCTGTTCACTAACGTATTGTTATGTGATAAGTTCGTAATCAAGCTCCTGTTGTAAGGAAATATCTCATCATAGGTCGTTCGGGATAAAGTGAGCACTAAAGATTTAACCTTTGAAAAAATCTCCTGCCATTACTCCATATAATTCAACACATGCCGACGGCCATAACATGACGAGCCGCGTGTTGGCATGTCGGAGCATTGTGAATGCTACCAGAATCGTCGTGGCTGTCTTGATTAAAGAATTGTTGTGTCGCAGCTGTTGTGTTGATCTCGTCGGGGCGTTGTGAATCCACCTTCATCTCCATGGGTAGAACACTACCCTGATTGGGAGAATACCCTAGCAGAAAAATTCTTGCAATTTTCCAGTATCGCCACAGTTGATCACGTGGAGAGCATTTTGCAGGGTTTCGATACGGTGCTGGTCGGTGGAGGCATCAGAAACTTCCTCATCAATCTTGTCTGTCGCGTCATGGGTGTTTGTAACGGTCCTCGCGCGAACGCCCGTATACACAAGCAACGAACGTTATGTATGGTGAGGACATCCCGACCAGTTCGGCACCTCCCCGGAACAGTGGCTCCGCTCAAACTGTGACGCCAGGCACGCAGTGAATGTTTGCCGTTCCACAGGACGTGCAAGGACCAGCAGAGATATTCCACGCGTGACATCGTCCGTGTGTTTGCCTGGCGACCAAGTAACGAGAGCACACGACGCGCTCAATGTGTTGCCTACCCTCCCGTATATTGCCCCTCCTATCAAACTGTTATCTCTGACGTCATCTACCCCCGCCCATTCATTCCGGCGCTGCTCCATGCTCACCTCATGCCACCCCTCACCAACGCTGAAGACCTCTATGTTAAGCGCTGACAGAAGTCTCACAACCTCTCACTCACTGACGTCATCACGTCTATTGCTCCTTCGCATCTAGTTTTAAACTTACGTATTTATAATTGTACATTATATGCTAGCATACGAACTTAAAAATGAGCTTAGTTAAATAAATGACAGTCGCATTTCTATACGTTTAAAAACTAACTTAAACCGGTTTTTCGCCTCTAAATGCATTCAAGAGCTTCTCAACTAAGCATCAGTATGTCGGCTTTTTCCTCTACTCGTGGTTATAAAAAATTTAATTTGATTACACTTTAATAGTCAATTCCAGGTGAAATTGACGTCCTGAAGCATTATATAAAATTAGAAAACATTTAAAGGGGCTGTCCATGAGTTTAAAAATATTGAAATTTCAAGTAATTTAACCGGTTATCTCTGTTTACAAACAAATAAAATGAAGAAGAAATAGAACAAAATATATTATACATTATCACCATTGTGTGTATCATGAGAAAGATACGAGCAAATGTGTTGATATTGATTTACGTGGCAAATTCAATGTGTTGTCCACTCTCTTGTATATTACCACTCCTATCAATCTGTTATCTCTGGCATCATCATGTCTCGCATTTCATTTTTAATTTTATGTTTTTTATGATTATACATTATGTACTGACATAGAAACACAAAATAAGTTAAGGTTAAAAAGTAAAAGTCGTCAGTACCGAATTAAATTCATTTCTGTACGTTTTTAAACAAACATTAGGCTAACTGATTTTTCGCCGTTAAATGCGTGCAGAAACGTCTCGACTAAATATCAAAACGTCGGATTTTTGCTCTTATCGTGGTTATTAAAACATTAAACGTTCTTACAGTTTAGAAGTTCATAACAGTGGAATGAGTGAGATTTTGGCCAGAGCTTAACATCGAGGTCTTTAGCGCTGGCGAGGGGTGGAACGATGTGAGTATGGAGCAGCGACGGAATTACGGAGTGGGGGAAACGTGAGATCCCCGAGAAAACCCATCTACCAACGTCCGGCACGACTCCCACATGCGAAAATCCGTGGACCGACCCCGCTGGGAGTCGAACCCGGGTCGTCTTTGTGGGAGGCGAATGGTCTGACTGTTCGGCCCCTCATAACAGTGGAAATCAACATCCTGAAATACTACATAAAATTACAAAACACGTAAACCAAAAATCCCTGTGTTTAAAGATATTGAAATTGCAAGTAATTTAACAAAACTCTCTGTTTACAAACTAATAAAATGAAAACCTAATGTACGTAATGCATTCTATAGAGTCGCTGTAGTGTGTGAGGGTAACAACTGAGGAGGAAATGTGTTGATTTACACGGCACGCTCAATTTGTTGTCTACCCACCCGTATATTATCCCCTCCAAACTTCCGAAGGCTCATATATATATGTATAATATATAAAGACTTAAATTAGCAGTATTGAAATGCGAGCTTTTAGTTCTTTGTGCAAACGTTTACAGCACCTACAACCTCGCTTTCATATTATATACCCAGACATATGCAATGTTATATGTTTTAATATAAGCCTAAACCATCGGATGGAAGCGAAGTTGATGTTTTTGTGCTCTGTGGAAACCTTATCACATAAAAAATAATATTACTTACAGTTTAGTACAGAATATTTATTTTTGTTGAATGTATTTGTCTTCATTTTAGGTAGTTTATCAGTTCATACCACAGTTTTAAATCATTAAGACCTTGTAACAAATGCCTACCAATTCCTAATCAACTGCGTATTCTAATTTAACCATTTTGGGCGCTTTTCTCTAGTCCGTGAAAAAACCGGCAACAAATGACAAAATTTATTTCTCGCGAACACATGCTGTAATTTACACTTTACTTAATTGTTTTAAATTCAGAAACTAAATTCGTTTCTTAAGCCATTGTTTCATGATATTAACCAAACCAATTATAACATTTACGAAAAAAAATTACAGACATGTGTCATATGTAAAACTGTAAAAATGTAGGTGATGCATGCTAATTACATGTAAACGTTATTTTTTTAGCATTACAACATATATAGTTACTAAATTTCAATTCATTGAAAGCACTATGAAGTTACTTTGTCAAAACATTGTTTTTACAAGTGGGTGCGACTACGCCTCAACATGTACAAAGGAATACGTATTTAGTTTCGTTTTGGATATTTATTTACTCTATTCTATTCATTTGCGTGATTTCTTTCAGTCTAATCAAACATGAAATATTTCTTCACTAAGAAAATCTTTCTCATACCTTGTCTAAACGACTTTTAAAAATGTAATACTAAATTACTAAAATGAGTTTACAAAGACACACACACACACACACACACATATATATATATATATATATATATATATATATAAACATACATACATCCATACACACATGGTGTCATGCTAAAGAATAATAGTGTATTTAAATTAAGTAATATTTTATAAGAGAACATTTAATAAAACCTAGCTACATATATCTATAGGATAAAATACTTTTTACGATACTGGTATGTTTATAAAGTAAAAGAAATAAGACTATTGTATAAAATTGTATCTTTACTACTGCAGTAATAAATTAACATAATTATTTCATTGGAATTAAAGCAATTTAATTTATAAAATTAGTTTTGCGATTGGGTGTCTAACTTACGTTTTCAACATAAAACACACAAAACCTGGCCGGAATTTAGGCGCCGTATTTTAAACAACCCTATAAACGCAAATTTTATTACATTCTTTGCAGCCTGTTGTAACTTCATGTTGATAATTTTTATAAGTTTGCGATGTCAGTAATTCTCATCTCCTGATCAAAGAAATTTTACGTCCAGTAGAACTGGCAGAGAATAAAACTAAGATATGATACGCAGTAATATTTCGACAATGCTGCTAATAACATATCAAGAAAAAATATAATCTGTAACCTTTAATCTCGACGCGTATGTACACGCAAGAACAACATTTTCCAACTCTTCACCAACACGAGCAAGCAGTGAAAGCAATCTCAAGTGTTTATTCAGATTTTGATAATCCTCTTTGGTAAATACAACCAAGTACATTTGGTAAAGTAATAATCCCGAGGTTTTACTGACGTTCACAATACAGCTGCATTGTATGTCTGGATAACAGCTCTTGTAGTTCTACCCGAATGGGGGTGGCGATTGCTGTATAATGAACCACTCTTAGAAGTTATGCAAATCCGCGCAGTACATTCGTCTTGAATGCGGTCTACCACGCTAGTGGGAAAACTTTCGAACACTGGTTGTAATTACCGCAGGAAACAAAGGCTTTTGTGGAAACCAGCCTCCGGCTTCCTTGTTCATGTAAGAAATATCAAGGTGTCTCCTCGTCATGTCAAATATATTACAAAAATTAGAACGATTAGTAAACTTAATTTTACAGATTCGGTGTTAAGTTGCGATACTCGCTTTAGTTTCTTGTAAAATACTTCCAATTTTAATTAGCAAAGAACATTATTCTAGTTCAGAAAACTCTTAAAAATGTATCCGAAAAGAGAGAAATAACGTGCCTTTATTTTTCAACGACCCCTTTAAGAGTTGAGGAAAACTAATCTTAAATAAATTCACGACAATTAACACAATCGTTTCATGTGGAGTGTAAAACAGTTGTAGTTGAAAATATTTCATTTTTATATTCTCTTTCAGTTCTATCTGCGACGGAAATTTGTCTACTATTTCACCTTCATCAAACAAAAACTCTGCTCACTGTCATAAATAATATTTTAACGTCCCTGCTCCCAAGCGTGGCTTCCAAACTGCCGAGTTTTAAGTTGATATGAGGCCACCAACCGCTAAACATAAAGTTTTGACTATATAAAATCAGCAGGAAACCAACTCTAAATCAACTACATAACTTTTTCCTCGCTTTTATTACGAAGAGAAAAACTTTTTCGGTACTTCTTTAACGGTTGAAGTATTTTTGCCACGCGGGACGCAAAACATTTAGAAGAAAAATTTTCGTGTGTAGATCCTTTAAACAAGTCAACAGATTGGACTCGAAAAAGTATAATTTACCCTTATGTTTTATTTTTCATAATGTTTTTTTCTCGTAATTCCCCCAGAGTTCATCAAATATTTCTGTTTAGCCTCTGTTTATAAGAAATGTGACTGTCTGATTGTAAAAACATTAATAGACAAAATATAACAAAGGATTTTCTAAAACCAAATTAGTAATTCATTATAAACTCTATTGAACAAATGCTGCGTAGTTTTTTCCATGAAGTATAAAGTATCATTATGACAACCAAATTACTTTTAAATTCGTGGATGTTTAAAACTTAAATGTTACGCAGTTTCTAATCTTTAAATTCGTTACTGTCGTGACTCAATACTTTTGGACAAGCTAAACTCGTAATCTATAAGATACGGTGGTATTCCAAGGGTTTGGTTGTAATCTGTGTGTCTATGAGATTTGCTGTGAGGAAATGAATGAGCCGAAAGAGAGGCAGGGAAGTTCAAAAGTTCGTCTCTGCTGTTTGAAGAGCAGCGGGGAAGGATGAGACGATATTATTTCGGCCCCTAAGCTACGGAGCGAAATTTTATATGAACACTTCTGCTGTGGTGTCGGGTTGTTTTTTACTGCCATGCGGGATCCCAGGATGCGTTATGATGTTGGAGCAAGATTGTTCGAGCGAAAGTTAGCGCAAAGTTGACTGCGCAAGTGGGCGGTTAGGAAGTCGTGAATAACAAATATAACGTGTGTGAGGAGTTTCCTACGCTAACGGAGTGTTCGTGACTAGAGCAGCGTAAGATAATATATTCAGAATTCGACCCATCATCAGAGATAACTACAAAATAAAACCAAAAATATATCTTTCACAAAAAAATACATTTTTTTTTTTTTTACTTTTCCCGTGTAAGGCCCTATTAAAAAGAAAAGAGACGTGTCGAATCGTTTTTATATACAGAATGTCCACATGAAACCTCCCTGATTTCAAAATGCTGTTAAAAATAAACTATTAGACATAGCGACTAGCGGTTTGCGGCATCATGTGCAGAAACTCATTAAGTTTTGTGTTGAATATTTACTAACTGGTACCTTTTCTTTTGCTTCAGGTGGAAACTGATAACCAGATATGACAACGCCTCAAGAGAGAGTCCAATGCGTTGTGTGGTATGTGGAAACAAAGTCACCCATTGCCGTTCAACGGAATTACCGACTTGAATTTCACAAGGAGCCCCCAGATGTTAAGACGGTTAAGTTCCTGGCCACTGGGAGTGTAAACCGACGGTCAGGTTCTGGCAGACAAAGCACATCCGATGAAAGGGTAGAAGAGATCCGACAGGCCTTCCAAAGAAGCCCATCAAAGTCAGTTCGCCGAGCATCACGAGAGCTAAACATTCCTCGCTCAACAGTTCACAAGGTGCTGCATCAACGTCTTCGTCTGTATGCTTACAAAGTGCAAATTGTGCAAGCATTGAAGCTGAACGACTTGAAACTTCGTTACGAATTTGCTATTGAGATGTTGGATAGGATCGAGCAAGATTTCAACTATCTAGGAAATGTTGTTTTCTCTGATGAAGCAACTTTCCACACATGTGGAAAGGTCAATCGGCATAAAATTCGCATCTGGGGTACCGAAAACCCCCACAGTTTTCGGGAACATGTCAGAGACAGCGAAAAGGTGAATGTGTGGTGTGCGCTAGTGAAAGACCAGATTATTGGACCATTTTTCTTCATTGAGCCAACAGTAACAGGAATCATTTATCTGGACATGCTTGAGCAATTTTCTATCTCTCAACTCCTTTTCCTTCGGCCACGTGTCATCTTCCAGCAGGATGGTGCACCACCGCACTGGAGTTTGCATGTCCGTGACTTCCTGGACAGAACATTTCCACAGAGATGGATAGGACGTGATGGACCAACCAAGTGGCCACCACAATCCCCGGACGTTACCCCTCTGGACTTCTTTCTGTGGGGTTATGTGAAAGACATTGTGTATGCCTCTCCTGTACGCAACCTAGGCGATCTCCGCAAGCGAATTGTGGATGCAATAGGCACCATCACCCCAGATATGCTCGTGCGCACATGGGCTGAGATAGAGAATCGTCTAGACATTTTGAGGGTTACGAAAGGAACCCACGTAGAAGTGTACTGAATTTTTGTACAAAACTTTATGAGTTTCTGCCCATGATGCCGCAAACCGCAAGTCGCTATGTATAATAGGTTATTTTTAACAGCATTTTGAAATCAGGGAGGTTTCATGTGGACACCCTGTATATCTATTACGTTTTCACATTAACACCTACGGGCATCTTGCGGTCGACGCAGATACTACATTAAATGAAGCTAAAACGATCACCGTAATTTTTCCTGTAGAGTCGTATAAATTGGAAATAGCTTCTGCTTAACGTATTTTGACGAATAGTCGAATACGACTGCAATGTGAATAAATGTCACTGTATTTAATTACTTTTGTAAAATGACGTTTGAATTATTCATAAAAATTTAGGTGTTTTTATTAATAATATAAAGAATAAAGGCGTAACATACACCAGATCATGCATGATGTAACGGCACTCATGACCAAGAAATGTCTCTAGTAACAACTGCACGTTCGAAGATCCCTCGAAAGACATTACAAAACAGTCAAAGAACCGACAGCACCATAGTAAATCTAGGTAAGTCGTCATATTTACTCCCGCTCAAGAGGCATATCTTTGCACCAGGACTATTCGGATAACAGAATTTGCCTTGCCAATAGCAGGTTTATTAAGTCGACTTTCAGTCAGTTGCGAAAAAAAAAAAGTAATATCTAACAACATTTCAATCAACCAAGTAGACTGACTGGAAGGAAGTGGTTGAAACTTTTTAAAAATATTTTAGCGAAATACTCAGAATTATTATTCCGGGTTACCGTTAAAGATTGCATTGATATAGGTAATTCGGGATTACGTGAGCACTGAATAAAGCACTGCTAGATTTCTACTTTCAGCAAAGTCGTATCCTTCCGCTTGTAACGGCTAACAACGGGAAATGTCTGATCTCTCTCGACATGTCACTTTATGTTTGCGCGTGAAGTCGGCAGGAACCGTTACAGTTCGATTTAGAATATTTTTTTAATATACATTAAATACAAATATGTGGATTTCAGTTGATTTTGTTGCAGTATCATATTTAAATGGAAGAATACACGGAACTACATTCGGCAATTCACTCCTAACCGTACTAGGAGTAAGATAACTATTGTTAGCCTAACGTTAAATTATATGCAGTAACGGTTAATGATCACTTTATCCCGTACGACCCATAAACTGAATGCTTAATGGCCATGTGATCGGTATTTTTAAGAAGATCCCCTAGAACTCAACAACATAAACGACAATGTCTGTGGGCTATACCTCTGCAGACAGACAAACGTGGGTGTCAGAATTTAGGCAAACAAGTCCATAATGTAGTGCGTGAAAATGGTGAAAGTTTGTCAATTGTCTCTTTTCGAATTGCAACAGATCGAGATAAACCATATAAGATTGTCTTCAACAGGGAGTGAATGAATCCTTAGTGGAAGTAGGCATGTAACCTTTTATATAGAGAGACTGAGATTACTGGAAAAGTGTCGGTGACAATAGCAAATTTCATTACATTGATACATTATTTTGTTGAATACTAAATCAAAGGTAGCGTGTTATTTGTCTTTGACGGGGCAACAACCCATTTGGACGCAGGTTTTACAGAAGCTGCCGAAGCCTGCAGTATAACTCTCTCAAACATACTGAGCGTTCCGACAAACGCGTATATAGCCCGAATGACATGTTCTGGTTTGATAAAGGTTTACTGTGTTTGTTAAAGCAATAAGCAAGATAAGTTCTCGTAAAAAATTTAGCCAAGTTTTGGACCAAAACTTCTCCTGTTAACGAGTCTCCCATAACAGATTATTCAATTAAAGCGAAGCCTTGTAAAATATCTTACAACAAAGGTCTTTAGAGGAGTCACTTTCGGCAACAACTTTTCTCTCTTCATAACGAATGATGACTCTTCCATTGAATTCTCTGATCGTAGAAGAGTAGAAAATCTGCCACTTAAATACATTCTTCATATCTGAGAAAAACGACCGGAATAACGTGAATCGCATCGAAGGTAAATTAAGACGTTCGATAACAAAAGGAGGACATACGTACTTAATTCTCCTGACTCAAACGCAGACACCGAGAACTGTCATAATGCTCCGATAATTCCCAGCAATTAAAAATGCAAAGAATAATAAACACTTTGGTATAAAATGCAAAAAGGTCCGTAAAACTGTACAAAGTAATACGTTAAAGTAGTGAAAATACAACATTTAAAAACAGAATCGATTACGTAGGATTGTCTGTATAAGATTGTCTGTAAAATTGTTTGTATACACATAGTGCAAACGGAGTTTTTAAGGAAAGTGTGAGAGAGTTACTTCAAAGAACAAAATGCGAAATTTAATTTTCCGTGCATGTAAGTGTATCGTAACTAACGTCGAACATACGAACTTCTTTCAATACTGTGATATTCAGGCGAACAGCGATGCACGATATGTGTCAGTTACAATACACATCAATCTAATGTACTATAAAAATTGTCGATTTCATACAGACACGTGTAAATACAAATTTTGTCATGTGCTATTTAATTTCACTGGTGTGTGTTTTCAGTGCAAAATATGTAATCAAGAAGTGAGTAGCGCCTAAATGTTTAACCTACAAGGATATTTTAAAAATATTATAACTGTGGTTATAAAGAATAACAATGCAATTATAGCTGTAGAAATTAGTCGCTGTGATGACATTTAAATTATTTCTTTCGCTTTATCAATGTTTAACATTAGTTGACGTTCATCTACTCATGGGCCTCATTTAGGACCAGTCCTGACATTAATTGGAACATTTTTAACAATACTTTGGAGGAATTTCCTAACCACCAGTAACTTTGTTGGTTTCAAGAGAATAAGTTAGACATGTATGTTAACTAATTATCGGTATTTGTATGTTGTATGTGGAACCGCACTGTCTAGTTCGTTTCACCAGCGAGATATTCTTTGAAACTAGCGAATGCAACTCGGTTGCTAATCAAGTTCAGAATTTACGTATTTACTCTCTAAGGAGAGCTTCGTGTGTCCCAGTATTTTCAGTCACGGAGTATACACTGGCTAATGGAAGTGTTGATAGGTTCATATTCCTGAGGTTGAAGGCTGAAGCAAAGTTTTGAGGTAGGGGTTGGTTGCGGAACGAGGGGAAGGTCACGCCCTATGATTGGTCGCCTGCTACTTAATTAACACTGGGCTAATCACAGCAAGTCGATACCCGAGAGCGAAACACGCCAAACCGAAATTTACGTAACTGCGCGTTCGAAACGTATGTCTGCAACATACAAATGCAGCTTAACGGATTTTTTATGGACATGTATATTTCATGGATTTCGACACACGGTGATAGGACGGGGTTGGTAAAACAATGAGACACATATTTTCATTGAGTATAAGTGGTTAAAAAATTGGCGAGACCGTGTAACGTATATGAAGTCGTAAATTCACAAATATTTTGAAACTAGTACCGCCTGCTTACCAAATAAACGTCTTTTGATAAGCGCATTTTAATTATAACCTAAATGTAAAATAAAAATATATTACTTATACTATATGTGGATTTGGCTTACCGAATTTTTAGTTGCCCTAAGTTATTGTTTTCTCTCAACTGAATACTTTTGAAGACCCTCCTTTCAAAAACAACAAAAAAAAATATTTTATTACAGATTTAGACACTAACTATGGAATACAGTAAATCTATATATTATGTTTTATATTAACTGTTATATGTTTATTTTCACAAGTGGAAAGGAACACAAAGTTAAAGGGAAAAAATAACAGAGTGTCTTTAAGTTCCTACCTTACCGTGAAAACTTGTCATTTTATGTTTGCTGAAATGTTTATACAGGTTGCTGCAAAATTCCATGTCAAAATTTTGGGAAAATAATTCCCACATCTAAAGAAACAAAAAACATGATATGAACATAGGTCCAAAATGCACCATTTCTGCACTGCAGTTCACACTATATGATACAGAGTCGGGCTGGAGGGGGGTTACCAATAATAGCATGCGACGAGTACTATAGTAGTCAGTTAAGTTGGCCTGTGAGCTCCCTAGTACTCTTATCAGGACGGGAGGGCGAAGAGAAACTGATATCCTACTGTCCGGGGCCACCTGCCAGGTTGATACTAGCAGGGCGGAAAACATTCGGCGCGTTCCGTAATACTCTATATAAGTGTAACATATTTGTGAGTTGCAGCAGCTATTTTTGGTAATTACATTTCGAGGAGTCGTATTTAATTGTACGGTAGACATCGTACGTTGTAGTATTCCACAGCAACATGATCCAGCTTGCACGCCATGCACTGTAGTCCATTAGACCTGTAGTGCAATAACGATACGTTTTTCGGCCTATGGTCAAGAAACATTTTTTGTTCCTCTAGATTTGAAGATTGTCCCCCCTCGAATATTAACATTCAATTTTGCATCATCTGGCATATATATAAAAGTGAATGTTATAAGAAAAATGTCCACGGAAGTAGGACGCAAAATATAGTTGTTCATTTCAGCAGTATCAAATTTGTGATTTCATATATTTTGGTTTTGATAAGCGTGCGGGAGTCGCTGGTAGTTGGTGTACATGCAGTGCTGCGCTGCTATAGGTCATTCGGAATAAAGTGAGCACTGAAGATTTAACCTTTCAAGAAAAAAAATCACCAACTAATATTGCACATAATTCAGCATCATCAATAGTTACCTTATAACTTGTGGGGTTGGCAGCAATTTGCTGGATGTAGCTCCGTGTATTTTCCTATTTAAATGCAACCATACAGAAATAAAATCAACTGAAATTGACGTATTTGTGTTGTATATAACTACTAAATCATTTTTAATTAAATTAAATAGGTTCCTACCGACTGCACAATTTATCTTACACGCGCCAACATCAAGTGACGTGTCCAGAAAGGTTAGACATTTCCCGTCGTTAACCGTTACGTGCGGAAAGATACGAATTGGCTGAAAATAGAACTTTAGCAGGGTGTTTATGAGTGCTCACTTTATTCCGAACAGCCTATAGCAATGTTAACTACGTAGCACAGGCGGACATGTTTATCCTCATTACCCAACCGCTGTCACTTGCTAGCCGCTATTCTCTCTCTCTCTCTCTCTGGAGGATCAAGAAGTGACGAATTGATCGCAGCAAAAAATGTGTACTTACTGTATTAAAATTGTCTCATCGTTCTTACTACGTGGAGGAAGCCATTACAGAAGATCATCTGAGACACGCACATGCAAATTTTCATCTTAGTAAGTATGCTTAAGTTTTGCGTTGTATTGCGCACGTTAATAAACCAACGTTTTTATCGCAATAGCCTTTAGATATTCCTGTGTTGTGCTATCATAATAAAAACTAAAACTCTTTATGTAATTGCGATTTACAATGGCTTTCTACAATAACTAATACAATAATAATAACTTTAAAATGTATGTTCTGAAAGCAGGATTCTCACAGCTGTGTTAATGTAGGCAGAAAAAGTGGTAAATTTGAAGTAAATTACATCTTCTTTAATAAAAGATCCAAAAATTAAACGAAACCGCGCAGCAGGCAACTTGTAATATACGAAATGTCTATATAATTTTGTGAAAGTCACCAAAACAATTTGAAAATCGTTGTAGTACATGCCTCAGATAGGGACGAACCATTGTACAAACGAAGACGATCACATTTCTTACCGATGTGGTAAGTTAATGCAGTAAGCCTTTATTTTTAGTAAGAATACATTGTTAACCAAATTTGTAATAATTGTGCGGTGATGTGGATTCGTGGCTCATAAATATTGGAAAGATTAGGAAATTATTACTGAGGAATACAACAATTAAATATTACACTCGCAATCAATTTGGACACACGCGGAAAAAAGTAAATGTATTTTATATGCTAGAATGGACATAAATAACCAAATATTCTGATATAGCTCAGAGAGAGAGAGAAAGATCAACGAACGATGCTGTAAGAGACATTAAAACTGTAGAGTTCTTTGTTATCAGTAATTTATTCTTGTATCGTTACCAGCAGAAACTTTTTAGAGACAGCATAAGATTTGATAGCGTTAGCACATTTTCTGAAAATCATGATATTTTAGACTTTTATCTCAATACTCAGTAGATTACTACCCTAATCAAGCATTTTAATTGTATTACCATATAGTCCAGTGCAATTAGAGTTTAACCCCCAAATTTGGAATAACAAGCTGAAAATTTCAGGATATGTTCATTAGACACCCCTTAATCACTGACTAAAAGTCCCAAAAAGTCCCGCTTGGGAATCTCTCAATACAGCTAAAAACGTCCGCCATATTGGATTTTGTGCAATGATTTCAACGAAACCCTATGAAAAAGTAATGGAATGACCTACAGCAGTAATTTTTTTTTCTGTGTGTTCAGTTCTTTGTGCTTAATTTTCTGGTAGGGTGATTGTT
>PNEQ01105561.1:47024-152035 GCA_003012365.1 Medauroidea extradentata | reverse complement strand
CTACACAAAATTTAAATGTTGCAGTATGTTTACTAATTTTTTAGTTTTTCATCATATTGCTTTCGTTGGCATTCTTTTCTGTGTGTTGTAAAATCCTAGGATAACTCCTCCCCCTACAGCCCTTGAGCAAACATTTCTGTTATCAAAATATACACTAAAGGAAAGTAGGCTGATTAGTTCAGTATAGATCTACTTGTTAAACTATTCTTAATAGCTAGAACTAAATACAGAAAAGCAAGGCACCTTACTAGGTTCTTAATGAGCACCGAATTTGATGAAATTCTAAAATACGGTTAATTAGGTATCTAGTTTGATCGAAAACAGTTAAAATGGCTGCCATTTTGAAAATATCAATACGGCATAAACGAAAAACACAAAAGGCGAGTCAGGTTACTATGTTACTATATGTGTACCAAGTTTCATGAAAGTCGGTGTAGTGATTCAAAATTTTTTGAGAGGATTACACCCCACAAAAGCACACATTCACACACGGTCACAAAGACACATGAAGGACACACACATGGCCACACACAGACAGGAAGGTGATCTCATAAGCCTCCTCTTTCCTGATAAAGACAGGAAATATAGTAAGCAACAATACATTCCTATTAACTTGTTTTGTAAGGTGCCAGAAGGAGCTAACAGAAAAAAAGGATCCAAATTAAATAACCGCAGTAGTTGAGGTTAACTAGAGTACGTATTTTATTTTTAATGCATAAGCGTAAGCAGCCTACTATTTCTTTAGAAATTTAAGTGGCACTTTGCAAATGCTATGGTTAGGGCCACGATTTTGTCGCGAAAAGATTTTTGCCCCACTTTGTTTCAGTGTCTCTCGTGCACATCGGCAGTTCTGTTTCAAGGTTATTGGCAGCGTGTCTTTGTTCAGACACGTTTCTCATGTGACTGCACCAATCAGAATAAGATTATTGTGACTCCTTACGTCTGTGATTTGCCAAGGCAACTGAGAGTAAAATTATCCAATTACGGGCGATGTAGCAGACCTGTAGACGTGCACATGACGAATCGAAACCAAATGTTGCAAAAATCTTTTCACCATATAATCGTGGCCCTATATATCATTGTCATGGTAAATTAATAAAATAAATGGTCGTTTAGGTGATAACCACTAATTTTTCCGAATTTATCAAAGTACATTAGCAGTTTGTCGGTTCACGCATCCTGCAAGACAGCGATACAAGCTGCCTACCTGAAATTATATAATAACTTGCTTTTTAATTAAGAATGAGTGGCAAGCACTTTTTATTTAACTAAATGAAATTTCCTTTAGCCGTTATTTCAGATGAGAATTTGTTTGTAAGGCGTAGAATATAATTTTTTGACAGCGTAAATTTTTAACAAAAATTGTTTTTTAACTTTGATTTTGTGATGGCAAAAATGTTGTTTGAAAAACTGAACTTTCTTTAATTTAAGCAATTATTTAATTGATTTGTAATTAAACGCTTAACCGTGTCGTACGCTTAATTCACCAGTTGAATGGTTGCGGACAGTAAATACATATCCATTAATGTCGGAAATATCTGAGCCATTACGTTTACTCAGTCACTTCATTAGATGCCTTGCTCATTTAAGGCCTCGCTTTTTAGTTTAGCAGTGGTTTCGAACATATTTTTAACGCAAATTAATACATATATCAAAAATTGATTCTAGCAGTTTTAACACTTATATATAATGGTTTGTATCTGAATTTTTCTGTTGCAATACACCAACAGATTTTTAGATTTTTGCCCCTGAAATAGCACATATTTGGTTGTCAAAATAAGCCAAAATTAAGGAAAATAATTTTTTGTTAGTAAACAATACATTATTTTAAAAAACGCTTTGGCAAAATTGTGTACCGTATGACTGTACACAGTCTCAAATTTTTTCAAAGCGTTTGGTTAAAAAGTATTCAAGTTATTTGGAATTGTTTGAAATAAATGAAAGATCATGGCCTTAACTGTGAATATATGTATTACGTTGGCCACCCGATACTGCAATGTCGTTCTAATCTAAGCAAATATATGTCTTCATTGCATCCAGCGTATGTGTTGATATGGCCATTGAACTGACAATGTAATCATCTCCATAGCAAAATAAAGTTACGTGTATGTGAAAATATGCGTCAGCGTATACTTAAACTCCATGATTTTAAGATAAGACCAACCATATCTTAGAAACATCACATATGGATTCTAACACGTGAGATATCAAAGTATCAGGTTTTCATAAGTTAGAATTTTTCAGCTACAATAATTTCATTAAGCTCAAATCTGTTTCAATTTATGGATTTTAAACATTTTCTTGAAAATTGTAAGAAATTTTTAATTTAGCCCAAGATAAAAATTAATGATGTTTTGTTCTAAACAATAAACATAATTGTCCTGTCATTAGGTAGTTAGTTATTAAGGTGTCAAGCGCAGAATATTTCCTGAAACTTCATTTAAGTCGGCGTTTGAAGATAAATCACAACATAATTCGAAGTAAAGCTATAGTTTCTAATACAATGACATTCTTTATCTATGCTAAAATTCTAATTAGCGACATTAGTTTATTTCAGTAACTTATCTTTTCTTTTTGTAACGACGTACACGCTACAGTTTAAGGTTATATTTTTGTGTGTTTGTAAGACGCATTTAAACAATTTTAAATTACGAAATCTTATTTTTATAAACGTTTCTTAGCGCATTCATTTTGTGTTCCCAGTTAATGTGTTGACTTTGGAATGCATACACTTCAAGCAATGTTAGTATGTACTAATAGATAAAACCGGCACGCAGCTTGCAATTTTAGGAACCACGTTTGCAGAGATTTTTGTTTCAATGTACCCGAAAATGGCGTATATTATTTTGTGAATATTATTTCGTATTTTAACATATAAAAGTTGACTACATCCTGATCGATCATATATTAATTTAAAATGTAAAGTGTACAATTTTAAATTTTTTCTTAAAAAATCAACCGGCTCGTTTATTAGCTTACAGGCTTTCTAAGGACGCGGTCTCCAGCATGTTTTATCACCATGTTTTTATTTTTGTATTTGTACCGGTTATTTTTTTTTCTTGTTTTAGACACAAAATTTTACCAAATTTTCTTCTTGTAAAAATTCTTTTTATCTCAAATAGTTTTTTGCGTAATGGCTCGTTAAAACCAAAATTTGCATGTTACCGTTTTAAGGACGACACTAAAACCACTTACCAAAGTGAAGAAATTCACAGTGAGAAACGATGTTTTAGGCGCATTTTCAGCTACGTTTAGCCACAAAATAAAATGTATTTGTATTTTTAAAGAAATTACTGAATATTTCAAAATTGAATTTAAAATGTCGGCATTTTTATTTAAATACAGAAAAATATATTCTTTGTTTCTATGTACGTGGCATTGTAGCCTGCGACGTCTTTATCCACTGTGAATTTTTTCAGTTTGGCAATCTGTTGGTTTTAGTGTAGTTCTTAAAACGGAAACACGCAAATTTTCACATTAACAAGCTATTGCGCGATAACTATGAGAGATAAAAAAGTTTCGTAAGAGCCAAATTTAGTCACATTTTGTGTCTTAAGTAAGAAAGAAATACGTGGTGCAAAACAAAAAATATAAATATGGCGATGAAATTGCGGTAAACCGTGCCCGTTAGTAGGTAAACCAAACAATTGACGAAATACTTTATTTATAGAAAGGAATCGTTTACGTTAGATAAGGAATATAGTAATTTCAGTATTAATTTATCTAATTACTATGCATTCAAAGAGGCACATCTCACATGTATAATAATTAGGTTTTTTTTTTTTTTTTTTTTTTTTTTGTTATAAACGGACTATAATTCAGTAAGACTACAAATTTTGGTAACATTTTTCTACATTTGAAATTACACGAAAAATTTGTTCGCATAAAATTTTCTGAATGTCTGTACATAGTTTGCGAGTAAAATAATTCGAAAAATATTAGAAATAGATTGCCAATATTTATTTTCATGTTATAATGGCACTCAAAAAAATTTAAATGGCAGTAAAAAACATAATTGTTTGACTTCCAGGCGAATTTTTGACCAGAACGAAATATTTGCGAGGAAAAATTGTACTTATTAAATTACAGAATGCTGGTCCTATAAATACAGACAAACGCGTTCATTTTTTAAAAGCCATATAACTTACGTGAACTTCAGTTTCTACTTGATCTAAGGATTCATGAAATGCTAATACTATTCTTTGAGGCGTAAACGTCTTTAAAACCGCAGAACCCATATTTTTTTCAGGCGCAGAGGGGGCGTTCGTGCAGGAGAGAGAGAGAGAGAGAGGTAGGTTCGGAAATTTTTCAATGCGGAAACAAGTTGTTTGTTACTTTGTTAAACGTATTTAGGAATATTTTCGCAAACTATCTTTTAACTATTCACTTGTTTTTTATAGTGATTTTACTTCTCAAACTCTATTTCTTAACATTGTCCTCTAAACTCTTGTCTTCTCCTTGACTTACGGCGATCATTTTCACACTTGTTTCTGTTCTCCAGAGACTCATGTATCTTCCCGACTACATTGTCCTCAGGTCCTGGCGTCTTGCGAGGCCGAGACCATTCATTGTCTAACCTCTGCAGTGCAGCAGTCTTTATCGCTGAACATCTACCTCCCTCCACGTTCTCAAGATGCTAGGAAACAATTATTCTTAGTTTTTTTATTTATACAGGACTAGTATTTTCTCGTGACTACGCTCGCGTTGTTTTCAGTTAAATGCCTCTTTGAGTCGTGCAAATGTCCAGTCTAAGAAGTCCAAAGTATCTTAACTAGCTCGTAAAAACATGAATTTATATATTTATAACATGTTATTTCATACTTGCACTGTTCACCACCCACACTTTTACTTTAAACTATTTTATACAGATTGGTGATTTGCTATATTGTTTAATAGAAAATCATAAATTAATAAATGTTTTTATTTTTTTTTGGTTTATTTTCTGAAGGAAAAAAAAAAGGTTTATGAGATCACCTTCCTGGGTGTACGTTCATGTGACTATGTGTGTGCCCATGTGTGTGTCCCCTTAAAAACTTTTGAACCACAGGATTGATATTCAACAAACTTTGTACACATATAATACTTATAATCTGACTAGAATTTTATATATTTTGTTTAAGCCCTTTTAATATTTTCAAAATTGTGGCCACTGTAACCGTAACACTGTAAGGAACCGTATTTTAGAATTTCACCAAACTTGGTGTGTATATATATATATATATATACTACATACAAATCTGAGACCTTTGTGTACTTCGTTTATCTAGTGTCCATATTTTAGTAACGGCGGCTATGTATATTTGTAGCATAGTATTACATATCTAATGAAATATTTTTCAGAATTTCACCAAACTTCGTACACGTATACTACGTACAAAGCTGACTTTAATATCGTGTATTTCGTTCATCCTATATTTGTATTTTTAAAATTGCGGCTTTTTTATATTTTTAGTGTAGTATGACTTATCTGATTAAATATTTTCAGGAATTTCATCGAACTTGGTACACAGACACTACGTACAAAGCTTACTTGACTTTGTGTATTTTGTTCATCATGTGTTTATAAATTCGAAATGGCGGACAATTTTTATATTTTTAGCACAGTATTACACAACGTTAACCATTTTTATATTTTTGCATAATATGCCTCATTTCATCAAACTTGGCACGCATATAATTCACAACCTACAAAGCTGACTTGACTTTTCTTTATTTCGATTATACGTGTTCATAATATTATAATGATGACCATGTCATAATTTTGAGTAATATGACATATTTGGGGAAATATTTTTCCGAAGTTCATTAACCTCACGCGTATATTCTAATTGTTAGTTAGTTGATTTAACTTTTGTGTGTTTTGTTCACCCTTTGGTAATATTTTGAAATCTGCAGTAAATTTTTTATCTTCACGATAAAAATATCTCAGAATTTTTTTTCCTTATTTTAATGGAACTGGGTACGAGTACAGTGTTCATTAAGCTGACCTATTGTTTGTACATTTCGTTCATCATATATGTTAATATTATTACTCAAAATTCTTAGATGTACTGAAGCAGTTTTAACCTTCAGGGTAAATTTGCACACCCACTTTGAGGAAAGTAGGCTTATCAGTTATGCGGGTAACTTCTTGTTTATATTTATGATAGAAAGACAACTCAGAATATTTTTCCTCCATATCATTAATCTGGGAACTCGTATATCACTTAATAAGCTAACTTATCTTTTGAATATTTCGTGTATCGTTCGTCTAATTCAATATTGTAATTTAATATTCCCAGATTACGTAAACGATTTAACTTTCATGGTTAAATTGCACCCACACTGAGGAAAGCAAGCTTATCAGTTATGGAAGTAACTTTTTGGTATTTAAAAGCTATTTTGATTGTAACCAAATTTTCAATTTGGACATTTCATTATCATCTAAGTGTCAAATTCAGTACGGTTTTACCTTTTGGGTCTGCCATTTTAAAATACCGCAGGAGAGATGAACGTAACAGTTTCATGTCAAATTTATAAAATTACTTGACAGAGTGTAGCGTTTTAGGTTAATTCGCACTATCATTAAGGAACCCAGGTGTAATAATTATGATAAAATTTGGTTTTATTAAAGGATAAATAGTTCATAGTACGTAAAGCATAAACAATTGACTATATAGTTGTACAGGATCAGGTAATCTAATTTGTTCTGACATCATCTAACGGAAGAGGTCTTTATAGCTTTTAGAACAACCATGATACCGCGGTAGCTAATAAAATAAACCATTTGTAGCATTTAGAGGAAAATTGTGAATGGCAGTGTTTTATACACTTCTAGCAGGTGCATACCAGAAACTTACAGCCTATGAAAAGGGAGAGAAAATATTTATAAATACCGAGTAGTTTTCGATACCAAATCATGAGATTAAATATTTTTGAAAAATCAAATTTCAGAACACCTGTAATTTTAACCCTTCATGTACATGCTGAAAGTTCATTGATTTTGTATTATAGTACTTCGGTAGATTATTTTCTGTAATGAGACAACCGTGAAAACCGTTCAAATTCTTTGTGTTAAATTTGTAATATTTACTTTTTAGGATTTGTTGCGTTTTGTTACTTAAATAACGTTCGAAAGTAATATTATTATTACCGCCATAAAAATTATCGGTGTTATTTCTTTGACGATATCTGATATTACGTTAATCAAACTGTACTAGTAATGTTGAAACATTTTACTGTAAAAATACCGTAAACAATCCAGTGATTAAATAAAACACCTTTCGGCACCACTCGTGACATTTTCTCATTTGTATCCACAGCCAAAGGCTGAACACAGATAATTTAATTTATTTATTGCAGTTACAATAAAACTTTATCGTTCCCAGAGAATTTTGTGGCTCGTGATATAAGGATTATCTAGTCACGAGTATTATTCTTTAACAATAGTTTCATACGCATATTGTCGAAGAACCTCTGCACACACCTACGTGTTTAGTAACGTTTTGCTGGAATCTTAAGCTAAAGTACGATGTTACGGTGCACGTGATTTTCGGTATCATCGCCAAATGTGCAAAGTGTTCATTGAAGCTGCAGTACGTTTCAAAGAGAGGTGGTCGACCTTATGGAACCGCATCTTTCTTGAGCATTTCTTGAGTGAGGATTACTAGAAGGCAGTTACGGAGCAGCATGCCTACTAGCGTATCTTTGAAGTTCTGCCTGTATTATTCACGTGACGTACTTTGAAGACATCAAAGAGCCCAACAAGAAGAGATGCCAGTGTCAGGTGAGTGGAGGCGGACGTGACTGAAACTTTGCAGGTAGTCTCGTCAGCTACACCAACGTCTATAAAACTGTGCACTGATTGAAGTGAAAGTTCAATTAGAAATAGAAACGAAAAATTGCACAGTTTGCGCATTTCGTCAGTATATTTTTGATTGGAATATGCTTTATGTGCCGGTTACATATTACACTGTAACTAATTAAGATAATGTCCGTATTATGGAAAAAAATAATAATTTATATCGCACTGTTAAATGTAACCCACGCCAATCATATTGAGCCAGCCGAATTGACTGGCATATTGTGAACTTTATATATGCATTGATTTGTACAAAATTATTATGTACATATATATATATATATATATATATATATATATATATATATATATATATATATATATATATATATATATATATATATATATATATATATATATATATATACATATATATGAATGTTACTTTTAAGAGTATAAAAGGATAAAATATTTAATTAAAACATATGTGCGGACAACATAAGTAAAGTTAGTTTACGGAGCTAATATGAACTCTATTAAACTCTATTTATAAATAACATGCATTAAACAGACAGTAACTGTAAATATTAAATTCGTGTAAGTTCATTCACGTAACGTTGAAATGTGATTACGTAGTGTAGACCGTTACATTCGTTCTCTGAAATTGTATTGCGTGTGTCAGACATGCAGAAACCAAAATTTGTATCTTAGATTTTTTTATTGGAATACGTTTTCAAACGCTTTGATTTTTAATGCTTGAATCTAACGAGTTTTTAAATGAAAACATGAGTTTATTTGCTTAGAATAATATGTTTTCATTGAAAACATCACATTCTTAAGACATCAATTAAGTTAGAGCTTTGAAACCTAAATAAATAAACATTTGTTTACATAGTTGGCAACTATTGAGAATTTAAGTAAAATTAGACTTCATAGGTTACATAAAAATAGCCGGACTTTTAAAACCTTCGGAAACTGTGTATCAAAGGCCTGAATGAATAATAATAAAAACTCAACGCACCATTATTATCATTTTATGTAATTCCTCATCGATGTGAATTATGCCTTATTATTTCGTTCGTTGGAAAAGCAATGCTAAACATATACTTTTATCACCTTTCCAACAATTAATAACTGGGATTCGGAAACAGGTTATAAATCGGAGCTATTTATTGCTGACGAAATTAAAGGGCAACATAAATGTTTGACATTCTCTAATGAACCGAGACAATACTTACTTTAATACTTCTATTTCGACAAAGGAAACTACAATTTTAATTAGTAATTGTGGCGCTACCTTCACCTAAGTACATAGTTTGAAAATAAACATACGAAACGTAACGACAATAAGGCTTACTGCTTAGCTTGCAAAAGTCATATTATGAAGTAACGTATTTTTGGTACCAACGTCACACATTTTTTAAAATAGCCCAGTACTTCAGCCAGAAAGAAAAAAGTTGTCGGTTATGAATGTCGTTTTGAGGAAGGACGTTACCGAAGTGGAGTGAGCGCAAATCCTTGCACTGGACAAGACAAACTCTAAAGAACAACAGTTTGCTCGCAAGTTGAATGCAGGTGCATCCATAAAACATGGCGATCGTCGCAAAGGGGATAAACGAAAGGAGGAAGTTCCGAAGTCCGGCAATCCACTCTGGGAGCCTCTGGGTGGCTCGCAGATAAGGACGGTGCGACACAAGGGAAGAGGAGTGGAGGGAGGAGGTTAAGACACGAAGCAATCCGACCAGATGCGAGCCGACGTCTGTCGTGACGGATGTGAACTTCGTGTACGTGGCATGCGTTCAATTCACTGTTGCTTCAGTCTAACTGTGGAGAAATACTGCAACAACTCATTCTATAAACTTCTGATACATTGATTCAATTTTTCGTTTAAAATATACTTTAACATCACAATTGAATAAGATAATTACAAATCGAATTCCATGTCGCCGCGGTGACCGAATGGCCATACCAGTCACCTACCACGAAGGCGATCCGGGTTCGATTTCCGGCGCTGTCAGCCACGGATTTTAGCACGTGAGAGTCGTGCAGGACGATGCCGCTGGTTGGACGGTTTTCTCGGGAGATGTCATTCTTCCTCCGCACTCTCATTCCGGCTCTGCTTCATACCACCTCATGACACCCTTCACCAAGGTTAAAGACCTCAATGTTCAGCGCTGACCAAAATATCTCTCTCCCTCGAATTGAACATTTAAAAATAATTACTGTTCTTAAAACGGTTTGCAGAATATATGCGAGAAAGTAACATCCAAAATGTAATAAAATAGTTATCAGCAATGAAGTTTACCACTATTGACTGCTATAGCGTGTGCATTTATTTAAATGTAGTTAGTCATTCTGACTTTAAATACGTGTGTTTTAATTTATATCCAATACAGGCTGGATCAGAATAACGACTACACGCGTTTAGGTATTGAAGAGAGACCTTGGTTGAACATATTTTAATGAGTAATCCCTGTTTGAAAATGTTCGGTTTCGAAGTAAGATAGATGTGACGAAGGAAGTACTGGCGCTTTATCATCATAACCAAATATAAAAATTGGCCGCTATTTTGACAATATGAACGCGGCATAAATAAGAGAACTCAAAGTAAATTCATATTGCTAAGTGTTAAGTGTATACCACACTTAATGAAATTCTGAAAAAAGAAAATAGTTCCTGAGATATTCCGTGTAATGAATGGATGTCATTTTGAACGTACGTACACGACATAAAAAAATTACAATGAAAGTCAATTCAGTTTACTAAGAACTCTATGCGTAGCATATTCTATTATATGCTGCCTACGATTTCTCGTTCAGACACACAGACAGGAAGGCGATCTCATAAGCCTGCCATATCATTCATCTCTCACATACGTTTCTTGCTTCTCGGATCCGTGTTAAATAACGCGGCTCTTATATTACCGTATACATTCATATTACGCCTAGAAACTGGCTATCTAAGACTTAAAACCCGAGGTTCCTGACATCATCATCTACTTTTGTAACCACTAAACCATGAAGAACTCGTGCTCTGGACAGCTCATAAATATTGCATGTGTAAAACTGTATTTAGTATTAAATACATTTTGTGTAGTGTCATTAGTCTGTGTCTCCGATTTCCGCATGTTGTTCTGGAAATCACAATTTGGTGACAAAAGAGGCTTTAAATGTTTAAGTAAACAGGTAACAGTAACTATCTACTATGTACACGAAGAGGTAGTGAGCCAATTATATCAATTAACTTTCCAGCGGCATTGAATAGTAATCTATTTAGCCCGCCAAATAAAATACGCTAATTAATAAATGTATACTTAAAGAATAAATAAATTTACTAACCATTTTTAAACAAAATTACGGAGAATAGTTCAAGAACTAACAACGTTCCGAAAAAATTCATTGGTTTTAATATACAACAAAACAGTAAATCAAAGTATTTTTGTTTCAATTAATAAATATTAGTGTTATGTATAATTATCGAACATATTTATATTATTATGTAAAAATTTAAATGCATCAACCACCAACAATTCACTCAAAGGGAAAAAAATAAACTAACTTAAGAAGCGTTCACTTAAAATGATTATATTAGTTGTATATGTTGAAATTTATAAACGCACGAACAGTATCCAGCGTATTTGCTCGCGAGTATTATTCGTAACTTATAATATTTACTTTAACTGAATAACCTCTTTGTACACCAGATTGTTATTTCAGTCATCAAGTGTTAGAATGCCCAAGCGGCTAGTTGAACTAACTCTGTAGCAGGATAAGTAGTTATAGCTATGAACGCGAAAAGTAGTCTTAAGTTTGTCCGTGTCACTAACAGCGACTTCGCCTGGGACTTATTTATAGTCACATTAATGTTGACACTGTGAGGTAATGTAATGAGAAACGTCTGATTTATCCTGTGCACAACCATTTGTGACGGTATCCTCGATTACATATTTTCAAAATATCTACTTTATGTTTAATACTATTAGAAAGTTTTTGTGGGGGAACGTTTCGCGGAAACGTATTTGGTGCCCCAACCTTGAGATTAGTTGGATGATACATGTGAGCTGGGGTTTTCGAGGAACCTAAGTTGAAAATGAACCGCATAATCCATTTTACCCCTTTTGAACGGCTACATGTAAATTTGATCTGCCTTGTAGTTTTTGTGTGTCAGAATTGAACGTTCGCATGCAGCATTTAACGGAATTCGAGCCCAGAACTTCCCGGAATGTAGACCAGAACGTCGAAATAATTCATGAAAATAAAATTTAATTTAAAAAATAAAATATTCAAGTCCTGGGTTTGTAGAGGTTGTACAACACCTGGTCTCGATAGGTTACTGTAGAGTAAAACTCGTGTATAAGTTACTTCTCGCTGCTCGTACATGCTTTTCGGATCGTCTGCCTTAAAAGTTTACAAACTCCCTTTTATTATTAATAATCGAGTTATCTTATTAAGTAAAAAAACTAACATATAATTTTTAAATACTTACGTAAGCATCACTCTGACGCGAGCAACACCTCAATATCTCTACTAGTTAGATAGATGTGACGGGTTTGTGGAAAACAAATTTCATTCTCATTCGCCCTTTTGGGTGTCGAATTTCAAAATATTTTAAATTCACATTTTAGACATTTTATAAGTATCCAATTGAAGTGCAAATTACGACGTTAGCCCGTTCAGTCAAATCAAAATAGATTGTTCATAAAATATACATAGCCTATGACCACTGCGCAGTACTGTGAGTTCGAATTTAAAAAAAAAACCTTAAAACCATTTTGCGATAATTTCTGTAATCATCATCATGAAGCAAAAATTTACTGTCTATCTCGACGGGATCAATAGATATCGAGGATTTATTTAAAACACATTGAAGGTCTTTTAACCACCTAAGAGAGTGAATTTCGAAAAACCCTTAAATCACCTTTTTTTTACTACTTTACTGGTGTCCCCTGAACGTGAAAAAACGCGACAATAGCCCGCTGGGTTCAAGATACATCGACGATTAATTGAAAACACTTTTCACCGTGTGTCACCCCTTTTCACCTCCTTAGTTGGCGAATTTCGAAAATTCCTGAAATCACTTTTCAGGTATTTTAGTAAGCATCAATCTTAAACAAAAATCACGTCGTTACATAAAAATCAATGGGATCGATTGTGAATCGAAGACGCATTTTACCCCCTTTTTTTAACGTCTTTAGGGTCAAATACGGAAAATATATTTTAATTATACTTGGGATATTTACAAAAGCATCAATTTAAAGCAAAGAACACTTCGATATCTCGATTGGTTCGATAGATATGGAGGGATAATAGAAAACACATTTCACGTATTTTCACCCCTTAATTAAAGAATTTAGAAACATCTTGCAGTCCTGTCATATATATTTGTGTACGTAACCAACTAAAGTACAAATCATGACGATAGCCAATTGTGTTTCAAACATATAAACGATTTATAAAAACATATTTTGCCCCTTTTTACTGCTTGGGGTCGAATTTCAAAAAATCCTAAAACTACTTTTTGGGTATTTTGTAAGTAATGTTTTGAAGTGAATACCAACTCTGCACCGAAGGATTCGATAGATATCTATAGTTAATTGGAAACACATTTCAGGTTTTTTCATCCCCTTAATGTTACATATCGAAAAAGCTAAAATTGGCTAATAAACATTTTTACGAATATCCTATTAAAGTAAAAATCACAATGATATATCGTCGGGTTAGAGCTTTATCGAAGTTCCTTCGGAAATACATTTCACCCCTTTTCATCCCCTTAATTATCGAATTTCAAAAAATCCATTCTTAGTGGGTGCCTACGAGGCAAGAGGAAGCTTTCCTCAAAATGTCATGGTTCTAGGTCCAGCGGTTTGGGCTGTGCGTTGATGAGTGAGTGAGTGAGTGAGTGAGTGAGTGTGTCAGTCAGGACACTTAATTTTATATATTAAGACTAGCAGTCCCCCGCGGCTTTGCTCGCGAGTATTATTCGCAACTGCTGGTAATATTTACTTTAATTGAAGAACCTATTTGTACTCAAGATTGGTACTTCAGTCATCAAATGTTAGAATGTCCAAGCGGCTAGTTCTGCAGCAGGATAAGTAGCTATAGCTGTCCACGCGAAAATCAGTCTTAAATTTGTCCCTGACATTAACGGCGACTTCGCCTGGACATTATTTATAACCCTGCCAATTTGACGCTGTGGGGTAGTTACAGACACCTAAGGTAAGAGGTGAATCGAATGAAAAACATATTATTTATCCTATATACATCCATTGGTGACGGTGCCCTCAATTACATATTTTCAACATATTCACTGGAACTTTATTGCTATTGCAAAGTTTCGGTGGGTAAAGGTTTCACGGAAACGTATTTGGTACAACAAACTTAATATTAGTTAGATGATATATCGTTGTCTTCCTGCCAAAAGTGACTAAGTATAAAATGAGATAAAATGTTAAAAATGCTAGGAATATGTATATATTGTTCACGAACAATTGCCCAAGTTTTAAGTATATTCGTCATTTCGTACTGTTGCGTCACAGTATAGAAACGTACCACATTTGTGTTAATATCTACAATTCAATAGTGTTTTTAAACAAAATAACATTAATGACTTAATCACTTATGGCAGTATACCGACGATATGTCAGCTGATGTTGTAGAGGAACCTAAGTGTAAAGCAAACTGCAATTTTATCCCTTTTAAACTACTACATATAAATTGCACTAATTCGATCTGCCTTGTAGTTATTGTGTGTCAGAATTGAACGTTCGCACGTAGCTTTTAACGGAATTCGAGCCCAGAACCTGCCGGAATTTAGACCTGAGTAACAAACAACAGCGTCATGTAACGTCGAAATAATTCATGAAAATAAAATTTTATTTAAAAAAATAAAATATCTGTGTCCTGGGCTCATAGAGGTTGTACAACACCACGTCTCGATAGGTTACTGTAGAGTGAAACTCCTGTATAGGTTGTTTCTGCTTTTCGGATCGTCTGCCTTGAATATTGACCAAATTAGTTTAATTCTTAATAATCACGTTTCTTACAAAGAAAAAAAAATACATACATATGTTTTTTAATATTTACGTAAGCATCACTCTGACGCGAACAACTCCTCAATATCGCTACTGGTTAGATAGATATCGTGGGTTGATGGAAAACAAATTTTGTGTTTTTTCACCCTTTTGGGTGTCGAATTTCAAAATATTTTAAATTTACATCTTAGACATTTGTATAAGTATCCAACTGTAGTGTAAATCACATCGCTAGCCCGTTCAGTCGAATCAAAATCGATCATTCACTAAATAAATACATGTCACCCCTGCGCAGTATTGACAAATCGAATTTCGAAAAATCTGCAAACCGTTTTGCAATCATTTCTGTAATCATCATCCTGAAGCAAAATTTAATTGTATATCTCGACGGGTTCGATAGATATCGAGGATTTATCTAAAACACATTCAACGTCTTTTCACCACCTAAGAGAGTAAATTTCGAAAAACCCTTGAATCACGTTTTATAATACTTTATTGGTATCTCGTGGACGTAAAACACACATTAGCCTGCTGGGTTCAAGATATATCGACGATTAATTGAAAACGCTTTTCACCACTTTTCACCACTTTTCACCCCTTTTCACCCCTTTTCACGTCCTTAGGTGGCGAATTTCGAAAATTCCTGAAATTACTTTTTAGGAATTTCAGTAGGCATCAGTCCCAAAAAAAATAACGTCGCTGTATAAAACGCAATGGGATCGATATATATCGAATGTGAGTCGAAAACTCATATTACCCCATTTTTAACCAGTTTAGGGCCGAATTCAGAAAATATATTTTTAATTGTACTTGGAATATTTACAAAAGCACCAATTTAAAGCAAAGAGCACTTCGATATCTCGATTGATTCGATAGATATGGAAGGATAATCGAAAACACAGTTCACGTATTTTCACCCCTTTAAATAAAGAATTTCGAAACGTCTTTGAGTCCTGTCATAGACATTTGTAAAAGTAACCAATTAAAGTTAAAATCACGACGATAGCCAATTGTGTTTGAAAGATGTAGACGATTCACTACAAACACATTTTGCCCCTTTTTACTGTCTGGGGGTCGAATTTCAAAAAAACCTAAAACTGCTTTTTGGGTATTTACGTAAGCAATATTTTGAAGTGAATATAAACTCTCTATCCCGAAGGGTTCGATAGATATCTATAGTTGATTGAAAACACATTTAAGGTCTTTTCACCCCCTTAAATGCTGAACTTCGAAAAATCCTTAAAATGGCTAATACGCATTTTTACGAGTGTCCTATTAAAGTAAAAATCACGACGATTGGCCCTCGGGTTCGAGCTCTAACGACGTTTCTTCGGAAACACATTTCACCCCTTTTCACCCACTTAGAGGTCGAATTTCGAAAAATCCTTTCTTAGTGCTCGCCTACGACCTGAAGGGAACCCCCACAAAAAATTTTACGATTCTAGGTCCAGTGATTTGGGCTGCAGTTTGATATGTCAATCAGTCAATCAGTCAGTCAGTCTGTCAATCAGTCAGTCAGTAAGTCACCTTTCATGTTTATATATAGAGATTACCAGGATAGATTACTACATCACGCAACACACTGATATTGGAAGCGAAGTGATTTCGGTCATCGCTTAGCAAAAAAGATGCAGGTGTTGGTGAGTAGTAATAATGAGATGGGTATGGAGTAGTGAAGGAATATAAGAGCGGGTCATCTCGTATCTTCGTGAATATTCGCGATCTTTCGTGATTCCCACGAGTGAGTGAGTGAGTGAGTGAGTGAGAGATTTTGGTCAGCGCTTAGTATCAAGTTCTTCAGCGCTGGTGAGGTGTAACATTTGGTGAATATGGAGCAGAGTCGGCATGAAAAGGCATAGGAAATGGGAGATCCCCGAGAAAACCTGCAAACCAACTGTATCGTCCGGGAATGATTCCCACATGCAAAAATCCGGGGACGGACCCCGCCGGAAATCGAACCCAGATGGCCTTTGTGGGAGGTGATTCCCACGAATTCCTTGCTCCTACTGAGGCGTGACCACACTACCCGCCTGGAAACGGAAGTGCCTCGAGAAATCTCACCAGCCGACGGCGACTTCCTTCATTTTACTCTTAGGCGGAAATCAGGCACGCTACGACCACCGGCGGGAATCGAACCAGGTGTTGGGAGGCGAGTAGTCCGACCACTAAACCGCCGTGGCCCGAAGTTGGGAATAAAACGAGAGAGGGACGAGGGCAGTGCCTTTGAACGTGCCGGTTGTGAATCCCTAGGCGCTCACACCCAGCAGCCGGACACGACCGCACCGGCGGAGACCCAAGGGAGGCACCAGGGATGTGGCCGGCGATACTCGGGCTCGCAGGACGCTGCAATCACCACGTCATTAGGCGGAGTAGGGCAGGGGGAGGCTGAGATGGGGTGGTAGCTCTACAGGGGAGAGGTGTGCAATCATCGCTGCTCTTAATTTCCCAGGTGGGTCGAGTTTTTCCCTCGCCTGCCCTCGACCCGACCACCTGGACGTGACTTACCAATCCCAGACCACCTCACACTCCGCCAACTTCATATTTCCAGAACGCGAATCCTTCTGGTGAACACCTGAATAAATTACCACTTCTATTTTTCTCGGGTACAAAACTACAATGCATTCCCGCAATAATTAAATAATCGAGTTTTTTTAATACCCGGGAGCATTTCATAAAAAGAGAAGTAAGCCAAGTAGAATTTAAATTTTATAATCCAGTTGCTATTTTTTGCAGACGCACTTAGAATCACGGGAAAGATAAAGCGAAAAGATATATTAAACAGCATGCAGAAGACTACGTGACATGTCATGTTACATTTTTGGCTTGTCTAACGTCGAAGTAATTTAACTGAGATCTAATTTAAGAACAAGCTTACAACCCAATGTGTTTCTCACTTTCGAGAGCTGTGTCGTTGTATGTAAGTACTACGCATAATTGTTTTAAATTACTTTCAGTCGATAACTAAATAGATCAACACTTCACTAGATATTCACATTAACTTATTTAAAAACAATGTATCACTTTTAATATACAACTGCAATATAGTAAAAAAATCAGTCTAGTTTATAAATATGTAGTGCAGAAATAATATATTACAACAGTAAATAAACTATCGCTCAATACCTATTAAGAAAAATGAGGGCTTCAAGAAGTAATTGTAGTAACCACAGAAATTAATTTTTTTTGTAGAATATTTTATGAAATGTTTCAAGAAGATGTTTTTCCGATTAAAAAATTGTAGTTAAGTCTCATATAACGCAGAAATGTTCTCCGTAAGGTATTAAAAAGAGAAGCCTACTTCTGGCTATATATTTCCTCTCTTAACTGTCTATTAAAGCAATACTTATTTCCTTGTAAGGTTTTGTACACTCCTTTCCGTTAAACGATCTATGTCGATACAATTTGAAGTGTGAATGTATATCCTTAGCACTTGTAAAAGTGAATATGTCAGCAGTTAAATACACAAAATACAGCGTAAAATAAGTGTGAAAATGACATGCGCATCAAATTCCGCATACACTGAGAGAAAGGTTCCGTTGATTTATACAAAATTTGCGTGGCGCCAACAAATATTTTGCTTTCAATTCCACAGTCATTCTTTTTGTTCCTGAAACAATATTACTTTTTTTTTTTTTAATTTTGCTGCCCAAGTATAATATTTGGCTAGAACAATTAAGTATTTGCGTGGCTGTTCATAGATTTTTATACAAACCATACGAGATAATATGTGATACCCCGAGAATCGAAACCGGCACAGCTCGCATTGTGGATCGCTCATTAGCGTCTACGGCAAAGACTAAACATTTGGAATTGCCACTCGGCGGCGGAGTATGTCTTGTAATGTTCGCGGTATTTAGCCTACGCAGTTTATACTGACCACTTTTTTGTCTTTAAATTATTTAACTTCAGAAACAATTTCAGCAAACATGTTTGTACTTGAGTGAAGCGTCAGCATTGTTAAATACACTTACATGGCGTGCTTGAACATTAATGGTTGGTTGGCGGGATAAAATGTACATTTGTGTACTTCCAAACAAATCATTACAGTTGTGTCAATCAACTATTTTATTGCCAGACGTAAATACTTGGCATTTAAAAATATTCTTTGCAGGGTTAACAAACTCGCGTGTGTTGCTTTTGTTAATAAGAACTTGTAATGAGATGTTTTGTTAGTTCAGTAAATATTTATTTTTCTGTATCCAAACAAAAATTTGGTATGCATTTCATCCATGTGTAGTCGCTATGCCTCAAGAACTGGAGTAGTACGCAAGAATATCACTGAAGATTTTTTTTTTGTGTGGGACCACCATTAAATATATCGTCTATTAAATTCTAGTGGAAGTTTAGACCCAAAATCCTGTACACTTATATGTGTGTGTGTGCTTAGACTATCTCTGGTAAGTACACTTCAAGGTACGGCAGCCTGAAAAAATATAAACCTTATTAACAATGATGCTGATTTTTGACACCGTGTCCATTATATGTGTGGTGCCTTAACATTGATATTACGTACATGTCTGCAGTGTGTACGATTTTATAATATCAGCAGGGGAGGGGAAATGTAAGAGCAATATTTGAGTAAAAACAACGAATTTCCCAACCCAATGCAATGCATTTTACGTGCGTAACAGACAAACGCATAAAAAATGTAGCGAATGAAAACAGTAAACTTGTAACAGTATTCATGATCTCGCATAGTGCCTGTAAATGTGTGTTTTGCTTTAAGTGTACATTGGAACTAGCAAGCACATCTGGACACCTACTGGGTTTGAACGCGGTTTAATTGGACAGTCTGGAAGACAGGATGGCCAGAAGGTCAGTTCTAAGCGGTAGTAATTAGGCGTGCGCTGTCAGAACACGTCTAGATTGTCGTAGTTAAATACTCTCGTGGGTGACTCTCGGAGAACGCCCCCGTACGTCCGAGTGGGCAATGGTCACTTGGAACGCACCCTGTTTGTCGTACCAGAAAAGGCTGCTCCAAGGACCGGAGTGGCAACTCTGAAACGTCCCTGGACTCGTAGCGTCCTCTTTAAACGTCTGAACACGCCGCCCTGTTTAATCAGGGGGCGACCAGGGAAAGGGGCAGCCCTACCTCTCCATACTACGAAGCCCCACTATCTCCGGCGGGATAACGTTTCGCAAATGCGCCCTGACGTATCCCAGGTCCACAGCTCTTACGAACAGAATTTAAATGCGATCCTCTGCTCGCTCACCCTCTCACCAGAAAATGGGGTTGGAGGGTTCCTGCGCAAAGGAAAGAGAAAGGGGTTTGGACAATTACCTCACACATGCGTCCGCCGCCCCATTAAGCCCGTGCAGAATTAACCCCCCCCCCTTCCCTTCTGACCACTCCCCACTAGCCCTATCACTCCAACCCCTCCAGCCATCTCGTGCCCTGCAGTTGGCATGCAAATGCCCCTTTTAATTTTAGCCTGGTTGGTGGTACCCCTGCGGCTGCCAGCCACGGTCGACCGGCTCGCTGGGGCAGAACGCAACCCGCATGACACTTGAGCACGGCGGGCAGTCTGTCCTCTGAACACGTCAGCAGACAGGGGCCGCTTTGTGCCGTACGTCGACAAGTACAGGTGGTTCTAGGTAAAGTCACCACTTTTGAGACAATCATATCTACAATAATAACTAACAAATAATATTTATTGTGATCTAAAACTTAAAATTTACAGTACATACCCGTCTATATACTATGACTGTTACTAAAGTTACTTTGTTCATATTAAAAAGTGGCATGAAACGATGAATTATGCCAAAGGTAAAATGTGCCTAGAATTTCAAAAGTTCTCTTTTTATCCCGAATCACGTATAAGCCCATTGGGTCACGACGTGCTAGCACAATTGTCAATACTACGTTATTTAAACAATCAAGCGAATATAGGTATTAATTTGTTTCCTACTATAAAGAAAACAAATTTATCTCCATATCGTTTACTATTACTTAAACATCATTAAACTATACATATGAAATAAATAATTTTTTATCTACTAAGTGCTACACATATAAAGTTACGGAACATTTTACTGATACATTAGAAGTGAGCCATTTGCCATTATATTTAAAATGTTCATATGTTCTCATTAAACAAATTACCAAGTATTTAATATAAATAGGAGTAATTTATGACTTAATAAAACAATTTCTGTGGTTATATTTTTTGATTATTTTTTATTTTTGTTATTTTAGTGCATGTATTTTATCGTTGGATACGTTGTACTTGTGTCTTTTACCATTAAAAAACTATACAAAGTGGCCAAAATTCTAAATTATTCACGTCTACCATGCTGAAATTTAATTTCAACAGGAAATTACCTTAAACTTATTTTATATCCTGAACTTATGTAACATAGTTAAGAACAGGTTTTCTGCTGTTTCAGTTATATTCACAAGAAAAGTACTTAAAAAGATACCGTAAGCAGGTGACTTGCAAGTTGGTATTTTAAGTCTGCCCATCAGTCTATAAGCCCAGTATATAAGACCGGTAGACTTAACGTGAAACATGGGTCACATAGGTTTATCTCTGTCGCGTTACCCATATGTCTGAATATTCTTTTTATATTCTAGAGAAACTGAGTCCTGGTTCCGATATCGGGGCACTGTCTGGTGCACAGATAATTTACACAATGTAACCTTGTATTGCTGGTCTCGAAATAATACAAGTTGCTATAAAGAATAGTTAATAATTTATATGCTATGTATTCACTTTTAGGAAAGGAGATAAACCAGCCCCACAAAAAAGACGAACTTAGGTTCACGTACTGTAAAGAATTTAAAATTAATACAGCCACTATATAAAGCATAGTGTGTATGAGTGAAGGCGGGGAAATTTGTTATGCAAGAGTTTGACTTACAATTTTCGTCTAACGTATATGGAAGTGTCAGTAACCAAAATGAGCAAACTTTCAGAAAAATCAACGATAAATAATTGAAGCAATTTGGAAATATGTTGGGCATTGTGGGTAGTTAGGAGAAAAATAAACAATATACGTTGCAGTACTAAACCTATATTTATTGCTATAGGTGATTCGGAATAAAGTGAGCACTCAAAAAACCCCTGATTAATTTCTATTTTCTGCCGGTTTATATCTTTACACTGCATGTAAACATCAACATTGCCACGTGTTTTTATTTGCAGAGGCCTGTACAATGTTTACAGTTATGTTACACTGCTCCGATAAATGTTATCTACAATATGTACTCATTAAATGCACGGGTACTGAATATATGCTGTACTCAGTAGTAATCTTAGTTATAAATACCTGCGAGTAAACGTCTTAAAACACTGGTTTCTCATCGTCTACTCTAACGGCGCTATTACCATGATTCTCGTAAATGCATGAACAGTATATTAGAACTTTTAAATTAAAACCGCCACTAAAAACACCCACGACACATGCAACTCAAGAATTCAAGTTCCTTACAAAATACTGCAAATAACGACGACGACGCACGTAAAGAGAAACAATAAATAACGTATTTTCTTAATGTGATAAAAACAATGCTGTTTCTATTTACAGATACTCAGGCTGGCGATCATAAAACAAAACAACTTACATTACTAATGACTTCACATAATTTAGCATTGATATTCATAAACAGTTACTTTTAATACTTTTGAATGTGTTTATCAAAAACGCATATTCATTACACAACGAACAAACAAACTGAATGACGCAGTTCGCTTCCAAGCGAAGCGGCGAAATCCTAACTCTGATGCCATCTGTTGGTGTAATTTTAAACTACCTCTGTGGCGCGAAGCCTTAGGGGCGTGTGCCAAAGACAATCGGCTCGGTTGCGTCGCTTTGTGGTGGCGCTAATTGAATTAAATTATACAGTCAGTTGGTATGTCAATAAGAACTTAAATAAATATTTTAAAGTATATAAAATACAGAGAGGTCGTTTGCATTTGATGTTGTTTCACTAACGCTGTATTCAAATAAGAAAATACACGGAACTACATGCAATTATTCGCTACCAACCATACAAACAATAATGTAACTGTTGTTAATGTTGACTTATATGCAGTAACGGATAGTGATTTTTTTCAAAGGTTAAGTCTTTAGTGCTCACTTTATTCCGAATGACCATTCACCTGAGATCTGGTTGCGTCACTTGATTTATTGCACTAACTTAACTCAGGAGAGATTCAATTTCAACGTAAACTGTACTCGTAGTACATACTATTAACACCATGCGAGATCACAGAGTAATTTTATCGGTCAGGCCATTTTGATTTAGGATTTACAGTGTTTTCCAAAATTTTCCATATATTTCAAACTTGTTCTGTGCTTCTTTTCTTTTAACCGTGCATATATATTTAAACTTTTACTCTATGCATATTTATTTTAACAGTCCATATTTTTGTTGAACTTTATTTTCTTCCCATACTGCTTTTGGTGTTTGTTTTTAAGGAATATTACAATAAAAATTTATTGGCGGATGGAGGAAATATCGTGAGCATGCCATAACAAAATTCAACGTCACTTGCCATAGGTACTCGTTTCTCGACAACTGGGAAGAATTCGAAAAGGTTACCGATCGAATCGAATCACCTTGATCTATTCATACGTAACTAAGCAATATGCTCGAATGAGTTTGAGACACATGAGTCACAAACAGATTTTAGCACTTAATATATACCATCATTCGATTAGCTCTGAGTGTGTTTTGTTCAATTTTGATTACCTGTTGTAACAACTTTTCTAAGTAATGACTGTCCTGCGTTAATCCACGAGGTCTCACTTCAAAATAAGCTATTGTCTAAGGCACAATTACGCACTCTTCTATCAGCATGTATGTATATTTGTGCATATACAAGTGCATGTATAAATACATGTATACACATATTCAAAAATTTGATTTACTTATATTTATATACAGGATGAGGATGCTAACTGTTTAAAGCTCCCCGCAGTGACACTGGGGACTCCGAGACAAGTGATTCGACACAGGACATGAAGGGTCCAAACGGACGGGAAAGGCCTGAAAATTCGCCTTCGAGTTTCCATGACGTCTCATCCGGTGTGTCCGCATCAGGCGCGTACGAACGAGTATTCAAAGGAGTTCCTTCGATCCAACCTGTCTCTGTGCCTCAGTGTCTGCGTCAGAACCTTGTAAACTTGCGGTCCGAGGTTCGTGTCCCAGTGTCGACAATTTGTTGTCAACGTTACTTTTTGCAATTTTAACTTACTTCAACTGTTATTTCTTTGTAACCCTTTGCTGCATAATTAATTAAATTTTGTTTTAGCTGTGTTCTACATTTTTTGTTTACAGCCCCATTAGTTTGTATTTGTTTTATGCATGTTCGATAAAGTTGTTAGCAAAGACGAGCTGTTGGCTCGGTGTGCACTTTTGCGGACAAGTTTGTATCAATTGTTCTCTATCATGAAGCTTACGGGGACATCGTTATGATATTTTAAACAAGGAATCACCGAACCGGTACAAAGTACATCTTTTTAATTAATCAGTCCTAATGGGCACAATAACGCATTAAGACAACAGTCACTTTCCTAACAAGGAATTGCTTGTAAGTTAGCGTGTCAAATGACGCAGAATTACGACAAACACTTCATTGTTTACAATAACAACAAAATAAAGCCAACTTTCGCCGCGCTGTCACAATGTCCCCGTAAGCTTCATGATAGAGAACAATTGATAGAAACTTGTCCGCAAAAGTGCACACCGAGCCAACAGCTCGTCTTTGCTAACAACTTTATCGAACATGCATAAAACAAATACAAACTAATGGGGCTGTAAACAATAAATGTAGAACACAGCTAAAACAAAATAAAATTAATTATGCAGCAAAGGGTTACAAAGAAATAACAGTTGAAGTAAGTTAAAATTGCAAAAAGTAACGTTGACAACAAATTGTCGACACTAGGACACGAACCTCGGACCGCAAGTTTACAAGGTTCTGACGCAGACACTGAGCCACAGAGATAGGTTGGATCGAAGGAACTCCTTTGAATACTCGTTCGTACGCGCCTGATGCGGACACACCGGATGTGACGTCATGGAAACTTGAAGGCGAATTTTCGGGCCTTTCCCGTCCGTTTGGACCCTACATGTGCTATGTCGAATCACTTGTCTCGGAGTCCCCAGTGTCACTGCGGAGAGCTTTAAACAGTTAGCATCCTCACCCTGTATATATATAATATATATTAATATAATATAATACTATAAATATATATATACTGTGCATGTGTATACATATGCATATATGAATATAAAATACGAACTTACATATACTTATATATATATATATATATATCTCAATATATTAAAGAGTGCACTTACTGATATCCAACAGCAGCCATAACCTTTAGACCTAAAAACGTGAAATTTTTTGTGTGGGTTTCGTTTAGGTCATAGGCGAGCACTAAGAAGGTTTTTTTTTAATTCGACCCCTAAGTTGTAAAAAGTATTTTCCAATATTCGTTTACATAACTCGAACCCGTCGGCCTATAGTCGTGACCTTTACTTCAATGGGTCAATCATGCAAATATACATCAGGCAGTTTCAAAACTTTTCGAAACTCAACCTTTAAGAAAGTGAAAAGACATGAAATATGTTTTAGGTAAATTATCGATATCTATCGAACACTTTGCGATACAGCATTTCTTGTCGCTTCAAAATGATTTTTCGTTAATAACCAAAAAGTCGTTTTAGGATTTTTTGAAATTCGACTCCCAAGGAGTAAGAAAGGGAAAAATATGTAGGCCTGTTTTACTAATGAACTCTACAGCCCGAAACCAATGAACTGTCATGATTTTTACTTCAACTGGACACGTATAAAATATTTAAGCTAAGGCATTGAGACGTTTTAAATTATTTAATTAGGGGATGAAAATACGTGAAATGTGTTTTCCATTATTGTTACGTATACATCGAACAAGTCGAGATATCGAAGTGTTGTTTGCTTTATACTGATATTTATGTAATGTTCCAAATGCTATTTCAGGATATCTTCAAAATTAGGCTACAAAGTGGTAAAAAAGTAATGTGTTTTCGATTCGTGATCGATATGAATCTGAACTTTTTGATATCGGCACGATTTTCGCTTAAGACTAATGCTCACCTAAATACCTTAAATTTAGTTTTTTATTTTCTAAATTTTATACCTCAGGGGGTGAAAAGTGATTAAATGGGAGGAATGGTGTTTTTAATTCTTCGTCTTTATATCTCGAACCCAAGAGGCTGTTTCCACTTAAGTGTTCCGTCCATGGCCTTAATTATTTACGAAGTTTTCTTCACATAAATTCAAGACCTTAGGGAATGAAAATATATGGAATTCTTATAGATAAATTTAAGAGTGCTGTCTTGAACCTCCCAAGATATATAGTTGGTTTAAGCTGAATACTGATGAATACATAAATGTCCGTGAACAGATTTCAGGAAGTTTTTAAATTCGAAGTCTCAGGTCTGTGAAGAGATGAACTATGTTTTTAAATTAATTGACGATTTCTTTGTTTTAACAGGTTATTATCGTTATTTTCACTTGTATTTAATACTTATGCAAGTGTTTAACGCACGTGACGGTAAGATTTTCCGAAATTCTATCACTAGAGTGATAAAAAGGTGTGAAATAGGTTTTCAGTTTCCTCATGATACATACGTAACCAGTAAAGACATCGAGATGTTACTTGCTTCAGAATGATGCTTATGTAAAAATAATTATATCAGTTTTATACTGATAAAATGTCTCTCAATAATTAGGGCAAAATACATGCTCCTTATACCTTCCAAAGCAGACGATCCAAAAAAACAGGTACAATAAATAATAGACAAATGACTTAAATGGGAGTGAAAATTCTACATTGATATCGTTACGTGTTATTTGTACAACATCTATGGGTCCATGGGGTGAATATTTTATTTATTTTGAATTAACTTTCGACAGTACGTATTTAGGCCACAGTCATCAATGGATGTTCGATGTAAATGAGTCAAAACAATAAGTATACGAAGTACTTAACAGCATCAAAACAGTCTTCTCATATTTAAGGCCTGTTATTCTACGACTATAAATTAGGCTCCGGATAGTCTTTAAGAGTGGCGGGGATAGACTTAGGACAGTTTTTCACATGGCAAATAATATAGCTACGCAGCCATCTGCAGAGTAAGCCCTGCAACTTGGTTACCCTAGAACTTAAAGCCTGAGCTAATTATCTCGAGTGCAAGATGATATAAAGTATACGCTGTTACGAGTGATACACGCCGCAATGCCGCGAGCAGACTGCTTATATGTGTATGTCTGTATATAAATATATATACATATACACATATATACAAACATATATATATATATATATATCAGGGTAACTGTGGGATGAAACATGTAATATACTGACGTACATGTTTTATTCAGGATCCCAAATTGACAACTCACAATTTGCAGCCATCTCACGAAGATGGGCAATAATTGTATACATAAGTTTAACCAAGAATCAGCTAAGGCAGATCGGCATTTTTTCAGGAGCTCGGAGTACGGTGCCGAGTTTACGGACTAGAAAAGTTAATTACGGCGGCGAGTATATCACGCGAAAAAATGGAGCCGACACTGTTTTGTTCGTGCGGCGGCTGCGGCCCCAGCGTTTCGCCTGAGCTGGCCTTTTTTCCGACCCGCTGCGCGTGCATTTCTGAAAACCGCTGGTGGGTGCTGTTGCGCCAGGTTGGCCTCGAACAATGGCGCGGGCTTTCTCTGGCAGACCGGCTTGTGCGAAAGTGTGTGTTGCGGGTGGTAGACGAGGGGCCGAAGAGCAAAGGGAAGGGAAACGTTTTTGCGCGCGCCGGACCAAATGGAATCCTTAAACACACCTACGCCCGTCGCCGCCGAGTTCGCATTCAAAGGCACAGTCGCGCAGTGCCTGCCCTGCAGAGTTGGCGCAATTTCGCGCGTCTCGCGACTAAGGATGCCGTCCCCTCCCCCCAATCCCTCCTGAACCCTCGCCCTTGGGCTGGCCTTTTGTGCATTCGCAAACGAACTTTTATCGGCCCGCTCTGGCGACGCGACCCACCCACACTTCCGTCCGAAACTGTTGCACAAAGAGGGGCGGGACAAAACCTTGATCCTCTCGTAGCTTGGGTCCGGCCTTTTACACTTGTATGTTGTCTTAATGCCGCAGCCTGAGGCTTAAGAGGCAAACACCTCCTGTTGACTCTAGCGAAGAAACTTAGCCGTGGAAATTTGAAAATTGCTTGGACAAAATCATACAAAGGCTGCCGTCTGGCTGGCGCTCGAACTGCGGGCAGCGTGTTCAGAGATATGTTTGTCCTCAGAGAGCAGTAAACAGTCATCCACAATGCTTACTTAAGGGAAAAAACACTTCATTATACACGAGATTATTACTTTTAAGACACCACGCATACTGTAAGCATTATTGTTAAGACCCCAAACGTGGTTAAAATATGCTTTTTAAAGACGGTTGTTTCTCAAGAGGTATGTACCGGAATAGTTCATAATTGAGGTCTACAATTACATTGGATTTTGCTGCAGTGGAAGGTTCAATAACATTAAATGATCACAGCTTAAAGTCCAACAGTAAATACGTCACGGCAGGAAAACTGCACGCTCGTTTAGGACATCGGGCGTAGAGGCGATATCGCAATAATTGTGCCGGCCAGTGTCGCTCGTATCGCCTCACCGAATTTTTCCTGACACGCATAGACACACCGTTCACATAAAGTGTGAAACGAAATGTGTGCATTAATCTATAATTCATACCATTGAAAAATAAAATTTTTGGGTCACTGCTTAAAGTCCCACAGTAAGAAGATTACACCGAAAATCTTGCCAGGCGTATTTCACAAAAAAAAGAGAGTAAAACATAAGTACGACTTACCACATAAAGAGCATCACATAGCGTTACGACTCTTTGAAGTATAACGAGTCAACTGCACATTTTGAAAAAAAAAACATTTGCACAAAACAACTTCAATAGTCTGGTAAACGATTAAATGGGCACAGTCCTGGGGAACTTCTGAATATGAAAACCACAGACAGAGAAATACTAAAGGGACAAAAATATAATATTCTCTTAGCATGTTGATAACGTTATACACAACCAACATTGTAAGGTCACGGTTACTCTTGGTACTCCACGGTTTTGGTGATTCAGTGTCAACCAAAAGTTTAGTTTATTTCCAAAACATATATACGTAGTTTATCAGTTTATCTGCATCAGAAACAATTTGCACTAATTAAATGCCTGGAAATTTGTATATTGTACATTATTGTGTATGTTCATTTACCTAATTTTTATTATAAGATGAAATAAAAGGGACTGTGTATTGTTGTAATACAAACAAAAACTATATTTGTGCACAGTTAGGGGTTTCAACACCTACGATGCGAAAAAAAGTATGAACTGGTATTTCATCGGCATTTATGTGTATATTATTTAGAAGAACGTTAAACAAGCGTAAAATCTGGTGACATCTTTGGCATAACTACAAACATTGTCGCGGAATTAAAGCTTAACTTGCACAATTAGAAACACCCTCATCTGGTACCGAGCGTGATGGCTCAACGGCAACACGTTTGACGCGCATTAGGGAGGACCCGGGTTCGATCCCCGGCTTCGCTCGTCCTTATTTAGGTTTTCCACGGTTTCCCGAGATCGCTCCAGGCGAATGCTGGGACGGTTCCTCAACAAAGGCCATGGCCGATTCCTCTTCCAGCTCATGTCATTGTACCAGGTTGCTGTCTCTAATAACCTCGCTTTCGACTATACGTAAAGCCCACTTACCTTACTGTGAACTGGTTTGACGCAACACGCAGTTAGCCTACAAATAGTTTTTTTTAACATTAATCATCAGACAGCCCGTAAACCTGTATTAATTTAATCGTTTACCAGAGTCTTTAAGTTATTTTGTACCTACATTTGTAAAATGTGTAATTTGTGCCCCTGGAAAGACTGTTTAGTGTCTTCCTTGGTTCTATGTGCAAGTTGTCTTCCTTGTGTACATTTGACCGCAAGGTTTCAATTCAAAGAGGCTTAACGCCCTTGAGATGTACTGTAGGTAGTTAGTCGTAATATATGTTTTCATCTTATTTTTTCGTGAAGAATACGCCTGCGTAGTAGGTCCATATTTTTAAGGGCCCGGTCTACACAAATTTTCAACGTCATATTTTTGTTTTTATATTTGTACCATGTAATTTTAGACACAAATACTGACTTAATTTTGCTCTAATCAAATATTTTTTATCTCTCGTAGTTTTTGCGTAATAACACGTAAACGTCAAAATTTACAGTTTACGGTTATATGTACGCCACTAAAACCAACTGACATACCAAACTAAAAAAAAAAAATGTGCAGTTAAAAACGGCGGAGTAGGCTACAACGTCCTCTATATAAAAACAAAAAACAAAAAAATTATTTTAAAAAAAAACTTTTTTAAATTAAAATTCTAAACTATAGCATTTTTTCAGTACAAAATACTTTTTTTTTTGTTTTTATTAAGGAGTCGTTGTACCCTACACCATCGTTTTTCAGTGTAATTTTTTTTTTTTTTTTTTTCAATTTGGTAAGTCAGTAGAATTTCTTTTGTGGGATACATAAATCCGTAAATCGGAAATTTCGACGTTTACGCGTTACTACGCAAAACTACTAAAATAAGATATTAAATGCCTAGTACAAATATATAAATAAAAATATGATGTAGAAAATTGATGTAGCCCGTAAGAACATTCAGTGTGTGTGTTGGCGTGTGTGTATGTGAGTATATATATATATATATATATATACAAACATGTACATGTAAACACCGGCTGTTATGTGGGAAAATGAAATATTCTGGGAGGTTATAGTACTGTTCATTGTGATTAAAATGTTACATGAACATAATGTCAGTATGGGAAGGTTGTCGAGAGCTCCATTTAAATGTTAACATTGATCAGCTTTAAAATTACTGTTATTGTTTTATTTGCAGTTATGTTCTCCCTTGCAGTGATGCAGTGACAGATCATGTCACAATCAAGGAGACATTGCGTTGCCATAGAAACGTGTTTACATACACAGCTAACCGACTAATGAGGATTGTGAACTTGAATGTTGTGTTTGACATAACATGAAACAAAATTGTTGTTCATTGTAATCTTGATATTACAGCTATGAGAAAAAGAAATGGTTAGTGTGTTATTCATTGTATATTACAATGTCCTTATAGCTGAAACTAGGAACATAACTGCAAATAAAACAAAAACAATAATTTAAAGTATATCAATGTTTAATTTCTAATGGGACTATCTCGACAACTGTACAATATTGATTCCATTTTCATATTTACTTTTTTTATTATAATTACCAGTACTGTCACCTCCCAGAATATCGTCCTTTACTCCCGGGACATTCTGTCTCTACACACACACACACACCTACACACACCACGTATAGGATGACCACATAAACAAACGTATCATAAGCACACCATGCAAATCCTTGGCTGAATTTGAGACGAAAATGAAAATGGCAAAAAGATTTTATGACAACATTTCACGCGCAAAATGTTGCAACACTGCGCGGAGACAGTCCCCTCTTGCGTTCCTCGTCCAGGTATTATTTTAAGTATGTTACGTCGAATAAACTTAGAATCGTGTTTGGACTGCTCGGAATTTTAGCCTGCACTCATAATAAGCAGATCAGAACAGTAGTAGTATGATAAGAAATACATCTGTGGAGCGCAAGAGTGGGCTAACTACAGCCCTATGTTGCCACACTGCGCATGTAAAGTGACGTCGTACATGCAGCATTTTGCCACTAACATTTTCGCCTCCAATAAAGCCCTGGATTTGCGTCGTGTGCTTATATGCGGTTGTTTCTGGACATTCTATATATCGTTCTGTGTGTTGTTATTATTTTTATGTGATGTGCATATGAAATAGTCCTCCGCTTCTATTTTGTTCACCCTGTTCTCTACGCCTGTTCCTTCTCCGCACTTTCTTTCTTTACGGCCTGCTTGAACACGGTTGGCCGGGCGTAAAAACATTAAAAGGGGTCTGGCTTTTATTACAGCCCGCAGTCAGCCAGACAGAACGGTGGCGGAGGAGATAAAGAGAGGTAAAGTGACGGTGTAGGGAGGGCAGCAGGAGGAGCGATCTGAAAGAAGACCAGAAGAGGTGCGTAATGAGTTCGTAGTTCTCTGTGATGTTCCAGTAAAAGGATCGTCGTTGTAGTGGCAGGGGCTCCACTTTACTGGAGAAACTGCTGGAGCCGGCAATCCCGGCAAATATCGGGCAGTATCCTGGGAAGCTATTTTATAAAACCAAATTTACATTAAGGATATTTTATATTTTTTTTTTAGCGAAACATGAAAGGAGTGATGCGATGGAGTGGATAGCAAGACAGCAGCTATCCAAAGCTAGGCATGTAGCATGAGCTTAGAATGAAAAATTCATAGTTTTATAGTTGCTCGAAATGGCGATAGTTCTTTAGAAACTACTGGTGTCTGCACGAGGCCGAGGTGGTCGAGGGGCGCCGAACCCCCGTAGCTCAGTTGGTTGAGCAGCCGGCTTTGGTGCGAGGGGTTCTGGGTTCGATTTCCATGCCTGGCTGGGTGTAAATTTGTGTTCGTCCAAACTGTCTCAAAAAATTGTCTCTCTACTATTCTCTCTCGACAAATCCTCGGGTTTGCATAAATAAATATGTCGCATTAGAGGGCGGAATGTTCTGTGCAGTGATGATGCGGAACCTACCGCCTCGCCACTGCACCAAACATTAAAAAAAAAATAATAATAGGGGTCAGACCTCGAGCCTCCCACCATGGCGATCTGGGTTCGATTCCCGGCGGGGTCGGTCCCCGGATTTTCGTATGTGAGAATCGTGGCGGACGCTGCCGTTGGTTGGCGGGTTTTCTCGGGATCTTGCGTTCCCCCCGCCCGTTCAGACCGACGCTGCACCATACTCACCGCATGTAACCCCTCCCCCTCCAGCGCTGAAGAACTGACTGTTAAGCGCTGACCAAAATCTCTCACTTACTGTGGCTGCGGCTGCACTACTCCCCTACGTAAATTTTATAAAAAGCATATTTTCCCGTAACTCAAAGTCAATATTTCGCATGCTACGGCAACGTACACCCAACAAAAATCGAAACACATAGTACATGAAATAATTTACACTGAAATTAGATGACCCAATTTAAATGCTTCAAGAAAAAAAAGAAAGCTAACACGGAATTAATGGTGAAATAAATGTAATGTCCATGAAAATGCATTAAGGAGCCCAAATAAATTTTAACGAGTAGTGAAAGACGGATACAAATAATGAAACAATGCCGGGTTTCAACTAATCTTTACAGTTTAAAAATTTTATTTTGTGTTCCGAAATAACATATGTACGTAAAATTTCATTTCGTATATTCAAAAATGCAGGGAATCAAATCAATACATTCACGGACTCTGTCAGATTTTATTTTTACCTCGTCGCATTCGTCAATATTCTTCGAACCTCGAGAAGAGATGTGTTTGATAGAAAGAGATAAGGTTCATGTTTTTAATTACGAAAAGTGAATTTACATTGAGGGTTACGTTTGATATGAAGAGCAAGATTTTCAAAGCGTAGGGAATACAAATAATTTTCAAAGATTATTAATTAAGGTAGAAATTAACGGATTTATGTAAAAAAATATTAATACAAAGCAAATAGATGTTATTCTTTCCGGTACATAATTTCTATATTTGTCAAAATAATTATGTCATACTGTTATATTTTTCCCTAAGGACCATAATTTCTTTAAACAGCTGTTTTAAAATTCTTAACAATTATTTAAATGTTTGGGTCATAATTGATTAACGATCCAAACTTTTCGCCTCAACAGTGCTGCATTGGTTTGATAGAGGTCACCCAAATTATAAGTACATATTGTTATTACGACAGATGTATGAATTGTTTACTGCTTGATTTCGCTGGTGGTTATTTAAAAAAAATATCCTGGCATCATTATTAATACCAATATAACTTCAGCGATAGAAACTGTTAATATCACTACTACTTCAAACTTACTTGTTAGTGACTAACGTTGTGGATTAACGCTGGTGTTATCTGCAAGTTTGCTTTCCACTAATTTAGTTGCAATATTCAGTCTTTCTTTCATTTTTGGTGTTTTTTTTATGTCTATCTGTTTACTCCATGAATTATTATTTAGTGTTCTTATAGTTTTGTCCTTTTCGTGATACTTTGGTTCTACATCAATACTATGTCATAAGTACAGATGAATTGTTGTTCCAACATTTGTACGGAATCGTCAGCCAAACAAGTATTTTCAGCAATATAACTAATGTAATGGCGTATATCCACAAACCCATACATTACTAAGGATATTTTGCATACTTGTATGCTATAAAGTAATTTAATAGCCGTGATTTGTGTTCTGTTTTGTTGTAAATGTATGAGTGTTTCGCCATCAACCATTCATATTTTCTACATTTCTTCACTAGATATTTTGTCACACAGCAAATTAGGCATTAAAGACGATGAACGTAGTGCCGTTTTGTTTCTGTTATTCGCCTTCCGTGTGAACTACATACCCTATAGCTTCTTCGAGCTGAAAAAAAAAAAAGTTTTTTTATTATAAGAACAATGTCCTAATCTACGAATTAAAAAATTAATTCAACTGAAAGGATACATGTAGATGTAATGAACAAATAAGAAAATATTATAAATTTTAAATTGGGGAGCGAAAACATTATTGTGTTAGTGTCTTAAGGGTCCCGCCTACCACGGGATTCAAACGCACTGCAGTGTGTCCGTAAATACGTTTCTTACGAAACTATTCCACGTGTGCATATTGTACGAAAAGAAAACATACTTCCGACAAGGACGAAAAGTCATTGTTTAGACAACATACTGAATAATATCACTGTTTCGAAGTCCTCCGGCAGAGTTAAAAACCGCCTATTCCGACTGTCGTACTTCAAAATGTACTTACCGGATGTATGTGAAAGTCAGATATAGTCAAGCACTGTACTTTGTTTCTAACTTTTTACCAGTAAAATGTTATGGCCACCACTTAAAGTATCCTAGTGAAAATGGATCTGCGGGAATCTTGCACTGTAGTTCAGCTCGATGTGGCGATGCGGCATTTGGTACGTGCTTGAAGGTCTCCCTTATAGCTCCGTCGCATCTCAGTGTCTGACACGCAGGTAACGACGCTGTACGGACTAGTGCCATTTGCTTACTACATCACCACGGCACGTCATTTCCGCTCTCTCGCTAGGCCGACAACATGCAAGACGACCTTCTCCGTATTCGTTCTGCGAATTCTCGGGTTTCGCATCCTCCCGGGGACAGGTCACGTGTGGAAGAAAATATGGTTTTTGTACCTCCTTCTCCCTTTCTGAAGGTACCCCATCCCATTACGACGCCTATGGCACGTGCCTTGCCAGCAACATCCCACAACCCCCCCCCCCCACACACACACAAATTTCTTCCCATTTCACCTATAATTTAAATAAATTCATAATTTCGATCTGCGCATATTAATAACGGAAAATATGTTTTGCGGTGGGGTACATTGCAGAAAATAATTTCAAACCATTCGTTAGAGAGTCTATGAATACTAAATCCCTATTTCATTTACAAACCGACTATAGTTAAAATTACGCTTGTATTTACTTTGCTTGAATTTACTCGTAAACTACACACTTCGCTCAAAAGTAAACTGTGTTTACCTACGTTTGGAGAAAATGCGTGTACATCTGAACTTCTCTCTTTTCAAGCAACAACCTTGAGAGTCTTAAAACCAGCTATTTAAGCGATATTCGTCTTTAAGTGACTGACATTTTCTTTACAAGTTTCCTTTTGTGTGAAAGGAAAACAATAATTCGTAAAATACTTTAAACTTAAGACACGCGAGGAGATTTTGGAACATTGCTGAAACTTATTTTTGCATGTATGGTAGCCTTGGATAAAGAATTTTACTTATGATACACTCCTAACAATACAAACCCACTTGACATTTAATTAATATTTACTCACAGTTGACAATTATTGAAAATAAAAACAGTGTAAAAGTGTCCCAAAGTGACCCCAGGTGTCCAAAGTCGGTGTTTAATTTTTCTTTTATTTGGAATATGTGTGCTTCCAAACAGACAATATTGAATAGAAAAATACGTTCGTACGCAAAGGTTCTTCCTAACGAAGCAGTTTACAAGGAAAAGTTTTTAATTAAAAGTCTTTTTAAAAAGTTTTGAGAAAATTTCCTGTATCGTAACGAGTCAAAGCTCTCGAGGGCGTTGGACGGAGTCACCTGGTAGACCGCGCCGCCTTCCCCTCCCCTGCTCCCTACCTACAGACCCGGCGTCGTGACAACGGACTGTACCCCTCCTCTTTCCCCCTCCCTGCTTCGCTATCTCCAGTTACACAACGATTCAATGAACTGTGCCCCTACTCTTTCCCCCTATCTTTCCGCCCTTGTCAATACGGGTCATTCACTCCTAGCTGACGTCGCAGGCGTTGTGAATGGGTGGGCACCTGTCAGTCATCCGGGACAAAAATTCAGCTCGGATGTAACTGAATGTTCCCGCAACACCTAGTATGTTCAGCTTACATCGACCAGCATGGTCGGCAATGTCTGAGAATATTCTGGGCGTCGTTACGGGCGACTATAAATACCGGCCCACTGCGCGCATAGACAGAGTGATTGCGACGTTCAGCTGGTGTGTGTTTGCGACGGACTTGGCAGCGAGGGACGAGACGGGACCAGTTCGAGGAGATGCTACGGAGGTGTAGACGAATGGTGTGAATAAGGGCGAAAGTGGACAAATAGGTTGAACTGTAGCTGTGCACTGTGAGACATTTTTAGAAAAAAACTTACATGGTCTGAAGACTGATTTGAGAGAGAGAAACTTAATAAATATGCGCTAGAGTAGTAAATCAGGCTTTAAGAAAGATTCTCTGTATATAATACCTGTAAGTGTTTAATTTAAAAAAAGATGGATACCAAGTGTTGTATTCTTAATGTAGATGGTTGTAATTAAATTAAGAACTTTAATTTGATATATTTATTTACTTATCCAAGCCCTCCATCCTAAAAGAACCTGGCTCTGCCGCAAGACAGCAAAGTTGTTACAGTATTTTCTGTTGGAAAACACTCGAAATATTTTACTTACTACCAACAGAAAGACAAACAAGATCCGCTTCTTTCTGGTAATATAGAATGTCTTTATTGCCTTTTCGCATCACTCGTGTTTGTAATAAAGCTAATGGGAAGGATATAACCTTGGGCTTGAAAATAGCACTAAGAATTTCACTTCACCAAGACCATATTTACACTAAAGTTTCTAAGCCATTGACTTAAGATGCGCGATTTTTTAATTTCATATTGCTAGAACATGACGAAAATGAAACACAAGTTCGGCAGCAGATATTCGCTGCCAGATGTTTTATAAATGATAACCGTGGATAAAGTAAGCAATTTATAATATTATATTTGATATTCATGATGTGTTTGAAGTTCCTGATATGCGCCTTCAGCAATAAAGTTACTGTACCTGTTTTACAGAAATGTTGGTTTCTATCAGTGTAAGAAGGCATTTCTGGTAATGGTAATTTTGTAATTGAATATTATTACCTAATGCTAGCAGATTAAATCACACATATTTCCTTTAAAAAAAAACACAATAATTGCTTAAAACAGGTCCGATAAATTCATGACTTAGGGGGCAATGAATTTAATTGTACTAGCATTAATTTTTAAAACTGTCCCAAGATTTTCTACTAGGCTAATAAAAATTTCACCTCTTTGTACAACTATTCACTCTAAGGCATTGCACTCATTTGGTCCAAAAGCGTAACAGCTATTACTAGAGCGAAATCTTTACAATTACTCGATTTATGAACAGAGGGAAATATTGCAACACTTTTGAGTCCACTCTTCTTACGGTGGTCTCATCATTTTAAGTAATTATGTGCACATGTAAGTGACTGAATTTCAATACATTAAGTTGCAGTGTTACAACCGAATAAGTCTAACTTATAAGGTCCTACGCAGGATGAGAGTCATTGAATTTGTAGCTTGTCAATGATAATTCATTTTTTTAGTTCATAGGAAATTGAACTGAATCGGCAAGAGCGTGTAGTGTTAGAATAAAGTAATCTAACAAGGCACGCTAGAAGAAAGCGTACATTTATTTTCAGCTCACAACGTTTCTGATGCAGATATTATTACTGCAAGGATCACTGAAAAAAAAAGTTTTCAGAAAGTGTTCCATGTAAAACTATTTTGTTGTAACCATAAGTAACCAAAAAATAATTTTGTGGTGGCCACAATATTTTAGTGGTTCCAACAAAATACATTTTGCAGGTTAAATACCCACAAAATATTTTGTAGCTGCCACAAAATATTTTTTCCGTGATAATTTAACTGGAGTAAGTGTCAAACATATATGTCTGTGATAGTTTTACTTCAACATAATTACATTCACCGCAAGTAATTTTTGACGTTAACAACCACAATACAATATTTATTGATTTTATAATTACATAACATTGGAGGATAGTACATTTTTACACTCTGAATTCGACCATCCGACAGGATCCTTAAAGGCAAAGTTACATTCTGCAAACATTAAAAAATATAAATATATATAGTAATGTAAAACTTACTGTAATTTGAACGTAAGATTCCTAAATCTTTCCGTATAAGTTTAATAAATTGCTGTTACAAATGCAGCGCAATTGTCTCTGATTTAATGTCACAAACTGACTACATAAACCAAACACGTAAACTACTCTTACAATAAAATTGCATCCATTGTACATGTTGTTTACATAGGATGTTATGTGTAAAACATTATTATTGTCTGTAATAGCTCAATTTTTTTAATTACGTTCATTTCATTTGTAAAATCCTTGTAAATCGTGCAAGGAACGTCACTGAGGCTTTATCCGATTATAAAAGAGAAATTTCTTTCTAATTCTTAATTTATGTGTAAAAACATCATTCACAACTGTTGCATATGATCAGTCGTTTACGCACTCTAATTTATTACATAAATTTTCTAATAAATTGTGCATATTTTTATGACCGAAGAATAGTTAGAAATTACTATAAATTTTTAACGATTCTTACGATGGGGGCATGTTACAAACTGAATAAACATTTTTCACATTGCTGCAATGACACAAATCCAAAATACTTCTTTACTTTGCCAGTTATATGTTATTAAAAACAATACTTCCAATGTTTTTATAAATTGAAAGTGGCGAAGTTTTCAGAGTTTTATACTCTATAAACTAAAGTATCCAGACCCGCTTATGTTAAAATAAATGCGGCTTCAGAGGCCTTTCTGTTCACAGAAGCTGCTAAAAATTAGAGCTATATGTTGGCTAGTGCTATGCGATACAACACACTTCATTAGTAAGCCATCTGTAAAAATAACTTCCCCTAAAGGCGTAGTTCCAGGAATAGCAAGCAGAGTGCACTTTTATGTACTTCTTAGTAAAGTAGCATAGGCAATGAAACAAGTACGTAGGTGTGCCATATTGTTCACGAATATTCGAAATTTTCCAACACCGAAACGTATTGTAATTGAAGCATTCTAAAACGTATCGTATTGAAGACGGATATTTAAAACAATTTTAAAAAGCCATCTTAAGCAGCCTATACAATGAGGAGTTTGAAGATGCGTTAACTGTAGCCAAACAGCGGTGAAAGTACAGAGGAGAGACAGCTAGCGGGCAGAACGCGAACCTTGCACCCCAGCCCACATTGAGAAGTTGGAGAAAGGCTTACGTATCCCGGCCTGTAGTAATAGCGTAGGCTACGCCCAGGCTTTCCCGACAGAGTCGACCAGAATTTTTGCATATGTGAACAGTACCGAACGATGACCATTGGTCGACGATCCTCAATATTCACCTCGTATCACCACTCACCGCACCGTTAATGTGGAGCACCACAAGTCGAGTTAAAATAACTGTTTATTTATTGTGTTGTTAAATTTAAAACAAATCTTATTATTTTCGAGCTCTAATTAAATACATTTCCACGCTAAAAACTCATAAATTCATACCATATAACCAATATTTATAACACAATTAGTCTAAAAATATATTTTATTTATGAAAGCATTTCACCACATCTTCTTGCCTTTTCTGAGTTATCAGGCAATCCGTTTTGGTATGAATACCAAGAGCCTTGCCTAGAGAATAAATTGGCGACAACGACAGTGCAATTAGGTAGTAGATGCACAAGACAAGGGACCCAGCGATTCTTCTCACCTGCACTGAGATACAGGAATATAGCGTAGCGTATCGTTGAGAGAAACGTGTTCTGTCTTATTCGGGTCTCCCAACTGTCGCCTGCTTGTCAGTAAGGTCCTGGGTAGAAGCCCATCGTCGTACCATTGTTATTATCCGTACAGTATAAGTTTGCCCAATTTTAATATGTTTTCTCTTCTGGGAAAACTGTCTGACAACTCAATTGTGTTGACCTTCAAACCATCCTGACTTATTGGAAAATCAGGTTCCCTGCAATGTTGTTGACGATGCTATTCTTGGAAGAGAAATATCAACATTAGACAAACTTATGCTGTACAGATTAGCCGAGTACATCCATCATAAGCCTCCGATATCATACTAACGGTGAGGTCTAAGGTTACCAAACGGTTACTCATCAACCTAGTAATGTAATTGAAACATCTTGTCAGCCAGACCCCTCCAGACTATACAAACAATGTTAACCACGTAATAATTTGTATCTATCTGCCATGTAGCGTAAAGCCACAATAGTTAGATTAACGGGAACCCCCAAACATAAACTTCTAAACCAGTGGGTGAACGTACCTACCTACGGTTACAGCCACCCATTTAATTTACGTTTTAAACGACTCAAATATTATTTTATTACAGTATTTACAAATAAGTATTTGTATAATGTCTAATTGCAATTATATTACTTTGTAGTAATCTTAATGAAAATTTTGGTATGAATTATAAACCGAAAATTCCAACAAACGGAGTAAAACTCCACCTTTGCCACTACCAAAAATATCTTGATTTCCCTTTCCTTTCTCAGTTTGATAAATTGGTAGACGAATATGTGATGCTGAAGTGGAATTAAGAAGACAGAAGTCATAACCATCCGTAGTGGAAGTCTGTAACCCTCGAACTGGAAAAGTCGGCCTCCGTACTGTAGTCAGTTAAGCGCCGGTCTACGGCGAAAGAGGTTCTGGGTTCGAATCCTTGCTCGGACATGGCTGTTGTGATGTCTCTTCGCCTCATTTAATCCTCATCAGCCCCTAAGAACTCGTTGTTAAAAGACTATAACCCTCTCACCCTACCTCAAACTGGTAACCCTGTAAGCAACGGTCAAATATCTTTCATAGCTTACCCTTAGATGTCTCACCATCACTCTCCTTTTATTGTGGTCGCTCTACACTAAAGCTAAGAAGCACCAACAAACGAATGCGGCAATTGAGTGACGTAAACAAGGCACCAGACTACTGTTACTATCCCAGTAATCTACTTGGTTCCATAGAACAACTGGGTCTGCCAACAAATTCCCAACGTGAGGCAATGAGGACACGTCCAGTACGAGGCCGCTGGCCAAAGAAAAATTAGGAAATCATGGTGAGGAGGCGGGAACGCGTAATTGTAGTGAGGACACATAACAGGATGATTGTAGTAAGTCGAATGGGGGGTGGGTGGTCAGTGGTAACCGTCCAAAGAGCCGGGGGTAATCTCCTACAGCTAGGGTGCGAAAGAGTCCGCATTCTCTTCTCCATCAAAATCCTGTATACTTTCCTACTAACTTTATCCTCTATCCTCCCCATCCTGATAAACTGTAACCGCAAAATAGTACAAGTAACTAGCTATCGCCCGCTACTTCGTTCGCATGGTTTTCATTTCAACGCTGTAATTTTTAGCTACCGCGTTTTGCCTTCCCTGTCCCAATTTGCAATCCTATCCCCTTACATACAAACTTATTTTGTCAGAATCCTTTGCGGACACACCTACGTACAACTTATTAAAGTTTCATCGCAGTAGGATGAATGGTATCGGAACGCATATGTCACAGAGACATTTATATAATGACCCACTTCCTTATCTGGGATAAGGTCCTAAACTGTATAATTGTAAATCTACAAATGATAGACGGACGAATCGAAGAAAGCCATTCCTGCGGGAGACGGTAAAGCTCTAGTAAGAAGGCTCATAACGAAGACCGCAGCTTCTTACTGAAGAAGTCAATGGCTATGTAGAAACACGGCAGGACAGAACCGGATAATTCGCGTTTATTCACCAACAGGAACCTACGATCATATAAAGAAGTTGTACAAGCACAGAGTACGGAGCGGGAAATTGCATCTTGCGTTAGGTGTTCGTCTTTATTTGGAAGAGTGTTTGTGGGAGGATGGACAGTGGGAAACTGCAAATACTGTACGTCAGTAGTAACAAAACTATCCTCACCAGCACTAACAAAAAAATTTTTGCACAATTTAACTATAATGTTTATTTTGGGTGCTGAATATTACACATAGGACTTTTAAAAATTCACTTCAAGCGGACGTTGCTGGGATCAGTTCAAATTAGAGCGCTTTTAACAGTTTTGAAATTCGTGTGCCAGATATGTTTATTAGAGATATGTTGACAAACGTAGGTACGGTTTTTTTACAAGCCGTCATAGATCCTATCGCTGGTTCGAGAACATTTCATATTATCGCGTGATACAATCACCTGCGAATTTCACAGAACCAATTATTGTGCAGCTAGCAACATGTTTGTGCGCTGGAAATAACGAGGACTGTTTTCAGTGCTCGGGCACTTGCCAAAAAAAAAAAAGTACATTTCGTGTTGCGTACGGTGGTGTGAAGAGCGCAGATAGTTGAATGTGAACAAATAGAGAGTGCTGGGTTTCGAGAGTAATGAATCACGTCATAATACTCCGATAGAAACGTTGGGTCAAGTGAATACAAGTTGAACGCTACATTGTCGAGTGCGTAGTGCAAATGATGAAATTAGGGAAGGTTGCTGGCAGAATAGGCAGGTTTCTCATGAAAGGGATATTACGCATGAAAGGTGTATGTCTGTAAAAAATGTTATTCACGGTGTAATTCTAGCTGGAATAGAAAGTGTCTCTGGACCGTGGAGGTAGGAGTAGGCCTACACGGGAGACGGCATGTTGGGTATCCCTTGAAGTCGACTAATATATGCCAGTTTTGCGCGAACAATATGTTATTGTTGACCAACACACAGCATCAAGTGGATCGAGTAAGGTTTTCGTAAGCGCCTCGTATGGTATTGATACTGTAGATTGAACAGATTTGAATGAAACGGTTACGTGCGTTAAATTCGGGTGTAAAGAGCTATTAGGTACTTGAAATTCATCTGCTACTGTTACATTTGATGAGCAAAAAGGCCATGTTTTACATTTGATTAGTGTAAATTATGTGGTTAAATAATTATATATTGAGATATACGTAGCGAACTAACCTGAAAATACAGTCACATATATTGTTTATTTACTCATATGTACGTCACTGACGATGTGCAACTGCTTGCTGATAGCAATAAAACAAACAAATTTGCACACAAAAAGTTAAAGTAATAGCAGATACTAGTATAAATGTATTAAGTTAGTTATAATAATTGTTTCCGTGCACAAACAGTAGGCGATATCTGTACTCACAGAAATGTGTTTCAAAACGCTATCGTATTGTTGAGTTTTAATTTTATTTCAAAAATTTGTTCTCCAGTCAAAGTAGACTGAGATAAACACGGTACATCTGCTGTTCGATAAATCATTTTTACTTTATTCCTCTTCAAACTTCGAGTAAAATGCATTGGCTCTTATGGCGGGAACAATGTTTATGGGCTACAGTGACCACGTGTTTAAACGTTCAAGCAACAAGGGCACAAATACACTGATTTCAAGTTTTGCCTGGGCAGTATACGGCACGGCCACCCCATATTCTGGACAACAGTGTTCCGAAAAGTTCTGTCCAGCGCAGAGCTGCCAACTTAATTCCACTGAACAACTCATAGGGTGTAGTTGAATGGCGACTGTTCGCCAGACTCCGGACTCACATCACTTATTACAATTGTTACGGTGCTGTAGGAGTTTTTTTGCCACTTTCTTTGAACAATCCAACACTACATTGATGATATCCCATGTAAGATTGAAGCTGCGATAAAAACACTCTCTTAAGGCTATGATCCATCATTCCTACTGCTTTTACAACAATTGTTTTTTTAATCCTAGACGAGAGCAGATATCGAAAACCTGTTGCACAGTTTTGTTAGAAACAGTTTACAATGTGCTACCTAATTTTTTGAAGGCAAAATACACAATGAGTTCAGCTAATCATGCAATTAAGGAAATTCTCACTAATGAAATAACTAGCCAAAGCTATCTATAAAATTTTGACTACATAATGCAAAACAGTTTTTTTATGTCTGTCTATAAAATGTTGATTACATAGTACAAGCAGTTATTTGATATCTGCTCTCGCTTAAGAATAAAAATAATTACCGTAAAAGTAGTAGAGATTATGGATCATAGTCTTAAGTAATCTTCTCGGGTGTGTAAGCGAGGGACACTTAACAGAAGTGCTTCGCGTGAGTGTCAGGATGCTACTGATAAGTAGGTTATTATTTACGTCACAAAATGTCTTGATATTCTTCTGATAAATTTCTAAATTCGCTTGAATTGCATGTGTGAGGCCTATTAAAATCATGTAACTGCGGAAATTCGACGTATTTTGCAATGTCTCCTATTTAATATATTTAAATGTCCTAGACACCGTAAGCTAGATTGATAAAATTAGAAAATAGAACATGCACTAACGGTAGTTAATTTATCAATTTGTCGTAATGGCCCGTATTAAAACGTTGGAAGGTGACGTTGATTACGAGATAGGAATAAACTACACTAATACTATAAATGGTCGGCAGTTTTATTCTTTAGAAGTTAATGGGTAGTTGGCTTGTAGATAACATACAAGTAGTTAAATAAAGTTGCTTACTTTCATATAGGCAGAAGAAACTAGAACTTATTAGCTTATAGTTTAAGGGCTTGCCTTTTACGTTTATATAGTATTAAATAATAAATGCTACATTCATTACTTAAATTAACGAAAAGCTGAATATTTCAACAAGTAAAAGTTATTTTCTAATTGTTTAATTAAATTAAATCAATACTTATGATTACAGTAAGTTTACCAGGAGTTCAGAAGGTTTATAAATGTCATTTTAGCCTGCTTTCCGAATGAAATAGTAGGCGCATGAGGTCAGCTTCCTGTCTCTATGTGTATGTATGTTTGTATGTGTCTGTTCCTATAAACATAATAACCAGTAAACCGACTTTCATCCAACTTTCTACACATATAGTACTTTGTAATCCGACTTGACTTTATATATTTCGTTTACGCATTGTTTATGTTTTCAAAATGGCGGCAATTTTAACATTCTTCGATCCAGCTAGATATATAAGGAACTGTATTTTGTAATTTCATCAAACTTGGTACACATATATAACATACAAAACTGATTTGACTTTTGTGTGTATCTCTCATCCTGTATTCATATTTTCGAAATGATGGTCATTTAAATATTTTTAGCATAGAATCGCATGCCATAAGAAGTATATTTCTGAATGTCACAGAACTTGGTACACGTTAATATATGCAAGGTGGTTTGAATGTTGCGTATATCGCTCATCCTATGTTCGTTTTTTTATGATTGGCGGCCTTTTGTATATTCATCCTTTTGTAATATTTTAAAACTGCGGAATTTTTTTATAATTATTATAAGAAGACATCCCAGAAAGTTTTTTCTCAATTTCATTAAACTGGATACTCGTATATTACTTATGCTGACGTATATTTAGTATATTTCGTATATAATTAATCTAAATCAATGTAATGATTCAATATTCCCCGATTGCGTAAACAATTTTAACTTTCAGGGTTTATTTGAACCCACTTTGAGGAAAGTGCGCAGATCAGTTAAGCTGGTAACTCCTTGTTTGGGATTAAAAGGCTTCAGAAGCATTTCTGAGATACGTTCTGAAATGTTTCTGACCACCACTGGTTTTCGAAACCTCAAATATTGAAGCTAATATTCTTGCAATTTGTTTGTATTGACATTTTTATTACGGGCCATAGTTATGTCAAAGTACTACCCCTTGATTCGACACACAATTTCGTTTCGTATAAAACTCGATTCGCAATCGAACTCATTTACGGACAGTAGATATAACGTAAACGTGGGAAGTGAAGTACGCTTTAACGAAATAGAACTAAAAGTCGACGTGGTGTCTACATGAAAATAAAACCCTGTTTCGAAGCCACCTGATCCGATTAGTTTCGACGTGATGTTCTATCAATTTACCCTCGCCGAAGAAGCCAAACAATTTCGCTGAGAGCTTCCTTCTTCCCCCTCCACCCTCTAACACACACCATCACTCCTTTTACAATCCTTCAGTCTCTTCACGATAGATTTAACAGCGCCACTGACACACCCGCCCAGTACGAAACTGAATTTTCCGCTCGTCCTGGTGGATTACGAACAACTGGTCGTTGGATTTGTGCGCACGACAATTCTGCGTGGTCGTTACAGGAGTAACCCAGCCTAATTCCCAGCTTGTTCCAGCGACCTATGACAAAATTCACGTAATTATGTAACGTTTCTTACGGTGTGCAAAGAAGCTTCGTATTTCTTATAGGTTTCCGTTGGATTAAAGTGCGTAAAAATTCTGAAATGAAATAAAATCTTAGGTAAACTATTTCATTCGAGCAGAACGATTCTATTATTGCGTTGAAACGTAAATATCTTGGAATTTGTTAGCGGAATACTAAGGTAGTGTACAAAAAAGGTAGCAATCCAGTGACTTCAGTTGTTAATATAATTTTCTGTAGTTAAATGTGTACGTTTATGAAACTATTATTGATAATTATGTTAATATAAACTAGACGTAAGAGATAGTTGCGAACTGCTATATAACTCACTCATGTACGCTGCCTCACATATTCGTTTTAAAGTAATTTTAATTTTATTTATATATAAGAGAAACTGTTCTCATTTGGAACGTTTACTCTAAATAGCTGACTTTATTTTAAAAAAACGCGTATCTTAAGTTCAGTGAAGATTTTAAAGAATCATTCACCTTTCAAAACATGTTTACGTTCTCATCACGTGTATACTTTATATTTTAAATAATGGAAGTTTGCTGTTATCATTTATTCATAAGAAACAATCATCGAAAAATGTCGTATTTACAAGTATTTAATTGCTATATTAATATGATCAAAGCGCTTTCTACCATTTTACTTGAGAAAAGAATGCCATGAATGTGAAAACCACAAATGGCAATATTTTAGTTATTTGCACCTGCTGAATACAAAAATTTTAAGTGAAAAAAAATTATAATTATTGTGAAAATAAGTCTAACTACGCGTAATACTTTTCTAAAACATTTGAAAACTATGAACTATTAATTTTGTCACAGAAACGTATTTGGTTCTTGACTCAACCGCCTTGCCGCAATAATTTTTTGTATACAAATCAAACACATTTTTTGACTAGTTTGCACTACCTTTATCACACTTGAATATTTATGTCAACGAAAGCCTCCAGATGACTGAAATGAGCTCAACAAATATTAACAATATCAAGCGTATAGATGAAGGAATTTAAGTATAAATGCATTGTGTAGAATACCCCCATAAATTTACGTGCTTTCGTTTTGAAATATAGAGCATAAACGTTTCACATTATTAACTGGGCTGTTTACACCACGGTGTAGTGATCAGACAACTTGATTTGCAACATGGTAGTCCCATATTTCCGCATATTGTCAACGTGGCGGATGTCGCTGTATCTCGGTGGGCTTACTCGGGGTACTTCAGTTTACCCTCCTTAGTATTCCGTCGCTACACTATACCTACTTAATATCACACGTCATTCGCTAGTAAATGCTGGCCTAATTCATTTCACTTACTCTCTCAAGCTTCAATTGTACTGCACGGGTTTTGTTATACGTCGGGAGACTGTAGTGCGATATTTTCATTGAAATCAAAACTCAAATATTTTTCCTTATCGTTAATATTTATATCTACCATCTAGACTAGTGTAATAGAAAACTAACTCGTAAACAACTGGGTGCATTGCACCATCTCGAAAAATATATGTATTACAGCCTAAATGCAATAGCGTCAGTACATTTGTGGTGACCCTTGTTCATTTTACCTTACAAAGGAAACAGCGAAAGGTTTAGGGAAAAATTACTCTGCAGTTTACCTCTATTACCTTTTTCAAGCATTTATGATTGCCATAATTTCGTTATTCTCTACTATCTTCTTCGGTGTTACTTGGTTTCCAAGATACCGATTCGTGCAGTTGTAGTTTTTTAATAGCTTAAGACAAACATTACGAAATATTCTATTAAAATGATTATTCGTTTTTTAAACGCATTTAATATTTTACTTTGCAAAACATTCAAATTGTGAACATATCCGTGAATTAATACTTTTTTCTGTGATTGCAGAGGTCTAGGAAACTTTACATATCAGAACAAATGACACAGACAGATATGTGCTGTGATATTTATGACCCAGAATTTTAACTAACTTACATGTGAGATACCTTTAAGAAAATAACAAGGAAGTGGCATCATAATATCATGCAGCCATTTCGGAAAGACGTCGGCTGTATGTTCCAGTGCCGTGTGCTTTATTCATTTAAAATGAAATAACTCTCAACTGTAGAGCGAATATCTACAAATACGAAGTTCTAGTTATTAAAACAGTTTGCAAGCACAAAGTTGACACTGCCCTGGTCCCAAAATACAGCAAATAAACGTATGAAAAGTAACTAAATTTCGATATAATTGCTGACGTCGTTTAAAGTTTCTTAACTGAAATATATGCATACGCATTCAGAATTATACATTTGGTGGAATAATTCACAACCAATAGTCATGTTTCTTTACGAGCTTCAAACAATATTTAAATTTGCAAAACAACTCCAGATGTGACAAAAATGTTATCTTTTAACGTGAATGTTAAAAAAATGTTGCTAAACTTAATATATAAAATGAAGTGTCCTGACATACTCACTCACTCATCAACGCACAGCCCAAACCGCTGGACCCAGAACCATAACATTTTGAGTGAAGCTTCCCCTTGGCCCGTAAGCACCCAATAAGAATGGAATTTTTCAAAATTCAATAATTAAGGAGGTGAAAGGGGGTGAAATGTGTTTTCAAAGAATCCCTGATATCTCACTAACCGGAAGAGCTATCATATATTTTTTTTTTTGCTTCATAATATTGCCCAAATAAGTGAATATTTCGATTTTTTTCGATTTTGCGAAATTCGAAAATTAAGGGAGTGAAAAGCCAAAAATTGTGTTTTTCATTAATCCGTGATTTCTCCTAAACCATTTCAGATAGTGAGGTGATTTTTTTTCTTTAAAATCATGAATAAGTAAATATTTAAAAAGAGTTTTTAGAATTTTTCGAAATTCGTCTTTTACGCTTTTAAAAAATAAAACGTGTTTTTAATTAATCCCACTTATCTCGTAAACCAGTTTAAATATTGAAATCGTTTTTGCTTTGAAATAAATTTGACGTAAATATAAAAAAAATATTTCAGGATTTAATCAATTCGTCCTTGAAAGCTGTTTAAAAAATATAATGGGATTTCAAATAATCATCTGTGCCGCTTATACTCGTTTAGATATCGATATGATTTTTTGATAAGAATGAAGCTTATGTAAATATCTACAAATCAAATTCAGGATTTTATGAAATTCGAAAATTTAGGATGTGAAAAACGGTAAAATGTTACAGTCTCCCGAAAACAGAGAACGTTCATGAATAAATAATTCAACAGTTGTTTCTTCTTGCCAACCTACTCACAAATAAAACCTTTTTGGACTGTATCCTGTACATACGAAAGAATTATCACGGCCTGCCTTTCAGCATTCCTTCAGGTATTGTATAAAGTTTGTGGCTTGGGAGGGGTGGGGTTACGGATTCGTATCCGGTGCAAGACTTTGCGATGGGAATTACTATGACATCATACGATAATATTGCGCGCGCTCTTTACACTGAGCTAAGACAATTTATAGTTCACCGTTATTGAGTACGCTAGCTGTTCGTTGGTTTTTCTTTAGATTAAATATAGGGTATAGGGAGTATCCTCTATACAGCTGCATACGAAATTGTGTGTTCAACATGTGTCACGTAACTTTAGTGAAATATGCGCGGGAAATTTGAAATAACATTGATAAACAAGATAATAATTGCTTAGTAATCACAACTATGTTCGGTTTTTTTTGTACCTCATGAATTTATGAACTAAGGAGAGCATACTAGTATATTATCGCATAGTATAATTGCGTAGAAATTTCAGAACGACAAATGAAAACAATGTTTGCCACGTTACTGTTTTTCTTAACCCAGCTGTTTTCAGTAAAATGTAAATATAAGCTACATACTTACTAAAAGGTTTTGAACCGAGATCTTGGTGACACCACATGACATAATATATATTCTGGAAGGTACGCCATGAGTTTCAAACAACACGACTGAAGTTTTACGACGTGAAAACTTAAATAAACGACACCAAACTCTCGAGACCATGTTGAACACACATTTGTGACGTCATGTTCCCTCTACTATATATTACCTCTATGGTTTTTACTTGTGTTGTGTTGTCTATTGTCTTGTGTTTGTTGTCCACTGTTCGTTGTTTATTTTTCTATTACATCTTTTTCATATTGGGAATCTGGTTCTATATTTGTGTCTGTCTTTTGTGTCTTGGTGTTGTGTAGATTTTCGACTAAATTCTATCTCTAGAATTATTTTTTGTCTAATATAACAATTATTTAAAAACACTGACAGTATTCCTCTGGGATTGCTTCTTTTTTATATTTTTGTGTGTTTTATGCTTGTTTTTTCTTATTCGTTTTCGTATTTTATCATTCAACACAGGTTTGGTCAGCAAGACATGAGCAATGCCGTATGTCCACAAACCACTCAATTCTAATAGCTGTTAAATGCCTCCATCACGTATTTTATCCAGAGTTACTGTTTACATTACATAATTTCACGCGGGCAAAGCCGCAGCCAGCCAACAAGTTACAAAATAAATCTGAGTCGTTTGAGTCGTAAGAGATAATTTATACTAACACATATAGGATAGGGGTTTAGAAATTTGCTAACTTGAATTAGTATTTTTATTTAGTTTAATTAATCTACCTAAACGATGATATTACACCGAAGTATACAAATTTTATTTATTTTACAAAGTGCTTGGTTATTAGTCATATGCTTTTAATTTTTATCTCGACGTTGTCCAATGGTAAACTAACTGTAAAGCCAACATCGAATTTTCTTATATTTTCTTTAAAAACTTATCTTTATCATCGCTCATGAAAACATACGTATAAATGAAAATGTACATTTTTCAATAAAAATTTACAATTTAAACAAATAATGTTTCATATGGCACCTTTCCTAAAAACAACACATGCCTCAATAAACAATTTTAAAAATTCCAGTTTACCAAAACAACAGTCCTGAACCGAATTAATAAAACTGTATTCCTAGTGGGCTGCTATCTTGAGTCATTTCCGATGTTTCTGTGTAAAAAATTCAATACCAATTTTATAACCATATCCTTTCTGATGAATAATAAAATTTAACATCTACCCAGGTTTACTATTTTACGACAACCGTTTTAGAAGGAAACTAAAGTATTCTTTAACGTATATTACCGAAAATCCAAAACCTTAAAACCTTTAATGGCATTACTATTCGTATACGCCTTAACAAATTTGATTAAAGTTAGTCACTGTAAGAATATCTATCGCAAGAATGGCTTCATATAATTCATATTGCTAAGTTTTAGAATTACGTGAAAAATTGATTACTCTGGTATCTGTAGTAATGACTGCTAAATTAATATCAATAAATATTTAATAAGTTTTGAAAAGAATATATTTAAATTGAAAAACAAAAACAAAGAATGGCATGTAGCAAATAAAGTTTCAAAATAGAAACTACAGTGTAGTAATTATATTAATTTATTTTTATGTAACTATTTCGAAAACTTCTGCCGTCTTATAAGCGAAATTCCAATTTATTTTATAGCATTTAATTTGCGTTACAAAGAAAAGGTTTTGTAAAAGCAATAAAAAATTATTGGTACAATGTTTTAATTTTTTTACCATAAATGATTGCATGCTTAAAATGTATGTCCATGTGCTAGTTTGTTGACACTTCCATGTGTCGCCTGTTTGATGGGTGCGTGGGACACATTTTCATTAGAGCAGAGTGTAGCGGGAATGCAGTTAACACGTTTTGCAATAATCTGCAGTGCTGTTAGCGGAGAGATGGTCGGCAATGTCATGTTTGGAGGGGGGAGGGTGGAGAGGCCGCGGTAATAGTGCTCGAAATTAAAGGGGAGGTGTCTGGAATTACAGTCGACCAAACAACCTGGAAATTCTCACGCAAACCTCGTCCGCTTCTCGCCGCAAGCACCGTTCGTATTTCCAGCGCAAGAGGTGTTAAACTCGTAACGTGCGGCTGGACGTAAGGCTTCAAATAGTTGAACAGTTTCTTTTTTCCTGGACGGGATGTTATGGTGGTGGTTAGTGGCTGTTTACTTCGCACAACACGCCAACACGAAGTTTATTGCAACAAGACTTCAAAGCTGGTTAAGTTCTCTAGATGTCGCATTCTATAAACAACTTTATTTCCAACAGCTATGGTGAGAAAAACACACAAACGACTAGGATACAACACAAGTTTCAGGCAAAGAAAAAGACAATATTTCGGGAATATAAAACATTAGCTTTATTCCTAATAATTATTCTTAAAAATTTAGTAAAAATTTTGATTAATCTGTTCTCACTAACCTACCGAATTGGTGGAAATTTGAAATATTCTTCTTTATGATGATGCATTATTAATTACTGATGCGTACGTTACGTGTTTATTTCTAATGTTTCATCAAATGTAAATTAATTATTTCAGATATTTAAACTAACAGAGGATCACGTTCTTTAAATTCTGTATCAAATCACACATCACTCACGGAATTTAAGTGCGTGTGTGTATGTGTGTGTATGCTGGAGGTATGTGCACTGTTTGGCTGTATTAACGGTTTTCTGTCTGGTAACATATTTGAAACTTATTTTTCTGGAATTTGTTAGCGGAAACCATACATTTGTGACTCTAAAATACTCAGAAAAATTGCAAATAAAAATTTTGTTTATTTCTGAAGTAGTTGTGGCATAACTTTTCCGGATGCGAATGCTCTTTTACCGATTTTGTAGGTCTGAATTGCATTCACCTGAAAATTACTGTGCTTCGATTTCCTCGAAAAGTTACAACTGTCGACACTTAAACAAAAAGTTTTCGGATTCTAAATATAATTCACGTAGGCTTACTAGTAATTTGAGTATTATACCTTGCATTAGGTTTAATGATATTTTATAAACGTTGAAGAGAGTGGAAATTAAAATATTACAAAATTACGTTTCGTTTGGGTTGTAAATTTTGTTAGTTCAAAACGTGCAACACGCTTTGTTGGTTATATATATATATGTATTTATTTATTATTTATTTATTATTTATTTATATATTTATTCGAATGGAATGCTGAGAAACCATTTAAAATATATAAATCGAAGACGTTATTCTACATATTTTTTGCGTCTAATCATTGCATAATTTCGTTTATTTTGTGAAAATAAAACATTATTACGAAATAGTAGGCTTTTTGCGTATACGAAATAATAGTACAGATGAAGTTCTAACACGCGTCAGAAATTGATTTACTCTTTTATTAAATGATTATCCTTGCTTACTAGAAAAAGAAGAAAAAGAAATAAAATATTTCACCACCCACAATTTAAACCCTGGCCAAGAGTTCTACTTACCAACTGCAAGCAAGCCGTGACATAAATATAAGTTCACAAAACTTTAAAGTTTCATAATGTCACTCTAACAAAGAGCTTGTGGCTTGGGTAATAAACAGAATTTGCAGTTACGTGTTTTGAATTCGTAATACAACATGTATGTGCACGTACCTAATTGCTTTTCACATATTTCATAAACAAAGAGCATAAGTGCGGAGTTCAATTGAGTATGACGTCTAGAAAACTATTGTGTTATTTATTTCGTTATATCGTAATATGTTTTGTCTTCGTCGTTCTTGTTATTTTTCATGTTAAATTTTTAAACGTTGACATGTTTAAGAACAATGATATAATCTGCTGAAATATTGAAACAGAGGATGTTTCTAGTTGTCTCTGAAGCCTTTGAGTTAACCTCTCTCGTGTCAGAGGCTGAAGTATAAATCTTTACATACTAGCGGACAGAAGTGAGAAATTTAATTGTAACTGCAGAGCCGGGGCGTGCCCATAGGACTTCACTGCCAATCAAATTCAGGCAACGCGCAAATCAAAGAGAAAGCCCCACTAATCCGCTTCTGTGTGCTTACCTACTGAGTGATGGCTGGGAGGAAGGATAGACTCGCGGGGTTGTTACTGAGTAGACGGTCTCAGTACAAACGGGCTGGTATTCCGAGAGAACTCGGCATTATCTGACTGAAGCCATTGTTCTAGTCTAATGCTGGGATTATTTGGAGGATCAATCCGCTGATGGAGCAGTGAAGGATCTTGCCAGTACTCAGCGGTCACGGCAGCATATATCTGGCACAGTAACCGCAGAACGTCACGGCGTTGAGATAACTATAACTACATATTGAACTTCTTAACCAGACACGACCAAACCTCATCAACGTTATCAACTCTTCAACACTGGCCGAAGTATTTTAGAGACAACATAACCGGTTCCACCAATCTAGATAATTGATTTTGAACAGCGAACATGCATTTATTTGGCGTTGTTCCATTTTTCATTCGCCATGTTTTCACTGGATTTGTTCCACACCTGGGGTTAAGGGGCCTCCATAGATTGGTTATGTAAGTGTGTGTGAGGCAGGAGTGGTAAGAGTGACACTAACCGACGTATGTAATGCATTATCGCCTCTCCGTGCAAGCCACTCAAGATGACGTGCAGTGCTTTATTATTATCCTTTTCCCTATGGAATCTTAAGCGGTGACCACATTATTTTATCTATGCGCACCACAGGTATAGGTCATTCGGGATAAAGTGAGCACTAAAAATTTAAACTTTGAAAAATATCACTAGCCGTTACTGCATACAATTCAACATTAACTCAAGTTGCCTTATAACTTGTATGGTTGGCAGCGAAATTACGTAATATAGTACCGTGTGCTTTCTTAATTAAATACAACATTATTGAAATAAAAGTAACCGAAATCGACATTATTGTATTTTATATAATTAATAACACTTTTTTTTTCAACAAACTGTATGAATTTATACTGACTGTACAACTTATCTTACGCGCGCAAACTTCAAGTGACGTGTCCAGAGAGGTGAGATATTTCCCGTCGTTAGCCGTTACGCGCGGAAAGATACTAAATAGCTGAAAATAGAACTTAAGCAGGGCTTTTTTTAGTGTTCACTTTATCCCGAATTGCCTATAAAAGTCTGACGCTTGTTCCTATAGCTATGTTTTAAATTCAATTGTTAGTTTTCCAGATACGGCATTCTGAAAAACCCATTTTTGGCCTTTTTGAGGTACCAGAAAATAATGTTTCTAATTAGCATGCCAAATTCTTAAAACTATAGCGACATAGTTTGAAGAGCGTGTTCTTTTTGTAGATATACAGACGTAATGTGCGTTAAATAGTTTCGTCACAAAGAGAACAGTCGTAACTCGTTGCAACGCAATCGAAGGACAGGTAGGGAAGCTCCTTAATACAAATATTTGTGTTATGTTTACTATGGTAGAAAGCGTTACGTCCTCCACATGCACAAGCTACACGTACATTGCTGATGATAAGAGATAATAGTCATCAAGCTTAGGCTCGTATTTGTAAAACAAACAATTTCCATTTTCCTGAACGACGTTTTTTAAGATCACATCGTTTTCATTCTAAATGGCTTGATGAACTAACTGATTACGGTGAAATATAAATTTTAATTAAGTAACTGAAGCTACTTCATAAGTAAATCGTAGTCCTTATGTCATACAGACATGTGGTTAAGTGTTGTGTCTAAAACATATTCGCACACCTAAAACAATGCTGACACCATTCATAAAACCTTCTGAGATGAATAAATTTGAAGCTTTTTATTTGCAGCTGTATGTACAAGGAAATGCTACGATTTTTTTAATAATAAATTTTTAGTACGTTTAGACCCAAATAAGAGTGGTTACTGGCTTGTGATTGCGAACTATGATGTCACTGTAGTGCAGTTAAATGTGTAACACTCCAAATGCAAAACTACCATGTTAATGATTCTGGCACTGATACATTAATCATTTTATGAAAGGATACCACACCTCAGTATAGGTATATGTTGGTTTAGCATTATGTCAAGATAGAATGAAAATTTGCTACATTTAAAGTTGTGGTATGATCTAAAGCCTTTTTAACCGAACAAAAGTGCCACGTTCCTAGATGTAGCGTGTTATGTCACATATTTCAGAAAGGAAAATAGCCGCATCTCAATATGTAGCAGTTTTGGATAGTAGGACTACAATACAATTACAAAAAGACAACGTGCAGTAAAACCATAGTACAATGATGGTGTGGTGTTCTGCGCAGTCTTAAAAAAACCCGGAGATCTCAAATGACAATCGATACTATTATAGTAGAGGCATTTTATAACAGAGAAATGAGATTTAAATCTGGGTGGATCTCAAATTCCACAATTTTTTTACTGTACAGGTATTGTTTTTGTGTGCGATTTCACAACTAAAGTTCTGAGAAGTTGAATGAAGGTGGTTTGCAATTAATTTAACACTCTTGAATTTAATTATTTCAATAAGATTCCACCCTACATCTGAGAACACAGCGAGGCACCAGTTACACTCAGCTCGCGTCACATTGCAATTGTTACATTGCTGCAACGTGTAAGTACTTGTTTGTGACACAAACAGTTAGGTCTTGCAGGTAAATTTGAAACGTCAGGGGTAGGTGACGTACACACTATGTGCTACACGGTATCACTAGAGAAGATAGTATGAATCAGACAGTTGGGGCGGAAAAAAATGTTAATTGCTCATGTGATAAAATCTTGGTGCTACTATTCCTTTCTATTAGTTGACAATAAAGAAAGACGTAACATAACTAAGTAGAAAACACAATGTGAATAATGTTCACCTTGAATTTTCTTAATATAAATATAATAATCTATTTTCGGCATAAACTATAAAACCAAAAGACGTGCATAGTATCTAGTACTGAATGGTACTTGGTACTAAAGCAGAGCAGATTAATTGGCACACGATAGAGGGCACTATAGGTAATGATATCGCTCTTAAATTTAAACCCGTGTTGAAAGCACACATAATATATTATCTCGTGTGGTTAAGAATGAGAAAGAGTATTCACAGTTATGTTCTGACGCGTAATGATTAGAATGTTCGGCATATACTAAACTACGGACCTCCACGTACATGAAATGTCTCTGTACGACATGAAAACGTGTTTGTGCGTCGATACTTGATGCGCTCAATTGAGAAAAACGCAGAGTTTGCTTGCTTGCAAGCGTGGTAAGAATCGGTAGGGATGGGAAATTTTGCTCGCTGGAGATCAAGGATGGGTGGGAAGGGAGGTCCTGCACATTGACACACACGAGGGAAGGACAAATGTTTGAATTGGTGACGCGAGTGTGCGCATGCCTGTAGAATGTGTGTGTTTGTGTGTGTGGTATGTGTGTGCGCACACGCAAACAGATTAAACACATCGCACGAACGCAGGAGAGAGGCTCAATTGTTCTCGATCGTGCCGCTTTGCAATTCATATTAGCACCCGCGACTACCCCTTACCCGAGTTCCCCCTCTTCCATCCTGGCCACCACCCCCAATTTTGGTTTTATTTCTCTCCTGCAGCTACAGCGCTACCGAAATCATCCCTCTACGTCATATACCCCCTCCCTCATCACACTGAACCCCTCTCTCACACACAAACACACACCACCTTCTCTGGAAACTGCCAGGCCGTCCTAAATGATTTTATCTGGGGGCGTTGTTTGTCGCGGCATGTCGCTGACCCCCAACTCATCCCAACAAAACTAGTCTATCTAGTTTTGGAACGCGCCATATAGCGGCGAGGGTGTAACTGGACCCTTGATAACTGGACAGCGATTCATGCACCGAGCTTCAGAGCAAATAACGCGACAAAACCGAAGCCTACACGGGACGTTATCTGCTAAAGAGGGGACGGAGGGGGAAAGTTCCCGCGAAATTCACCATCGAGCAAGCTGCGAGGAACGCAGAGCCAATTTCGCTCTCTACAGTACCAGAATGAACGGACGTAATTACGAACGGTGAGGCAAATCTCATTGCGAGTCATTAATTAAACGATCTGATTAAAATACTGCTGGAAACATTAAATTATGAGCAAAATTTTTTTAACGATTCGTTAAAAAAATCTAAGCAGTATGCCTTGTCGACATTAAGGATTAACATTTTGTCAATGACAAATTATATTATCCATGCAACAACAGACGAGTTGCTAGTAAGTTCACTTTATAGTTAAATATGCACCAGTATAAACTTTCATTATATAGCCAAGGAATTTAATGTTGGGATTTGAACTGAAAGGAAACCAATAGTGTGAATTTTGCAGCAATATTTGACGCTGTATATTTGTTGAAATCTATAAAACCAAAAATGGATTTTCGAAAAACGTTTTCTTTGAAATTGATTCCAAGTTTGACTTCCATGTTTGATTAACATTAGGGAAATGCTAATTGGGTCGTAAGTCTATTGAATCACCCCCTACAACCATTCAGTGGGCTGAGTAATGCATTATTCAAGTAAGAACATTCGTATTACGCAAAAATTTCCTGGCAGTTTTTTTTTCTTTTTGTAACGCCCTAAAGTCTTGCCACGTCAACCGACCGACGCATTGTTTAAAATCGTCCATCCCTTGGGAGCATCCCTGCTTATCACAGTCGTGAGAGGCCAGTGTTACTTTAGTCTGATTGGAGCCGACAAATGACATACGTAATCTGTCGAAGATTCGCGTCCCATAACAAAAAGAGGTTACCACATGAACCAGTTTGGTGTCGAAACTTAGCTAGTGAGAAATCATTTTTCGATAATGAAAGGAGTCTATGTAAGCAACTTGTATGCCGATTACCGACTGGATATAGAAATTTTCAAAATGGAAATAAAACGGGAAAATTATAAATGTCGACTTGCTGACAACGAGACTTTCATGGCATTTGTCATGTTTATGGCATTAAGGCGGCCACCTATTCCACGCTTCAAATGCGTTGCAGTGTGTTCGTAAACAGGGTTTTTTTACGAAAATATTCCACGTGTGCCAATTGTGCCGATTTACAAGAAGAAAATAAATTTCAGACAAGGTCGGAACCTTATTGCTAAAACGCCACGCTCATTATAAACACTGTTTCTAAGCCCTCCAACGTGGCTAAAAACAGCCTTTTCAGATTTCCGTTCTTCAAAATGTATTAACCAGATGTATATGAAACACAGATTGCTACCTGCACTGAACTCATTTGCAGACTTTGCACCAATAAAATCTAATGGTCATCGCTTAGTGTCCCATAGTAAAAACTGTTCGGCGTAAACCTTGCGCGCAAGTTCAGCGCTTGGCTCGTTGTGGCGACGCGCCGTTCGATGCGCCCTTCAAAGTCGACCGTATGTCTCCGTCGCTTTTGAACCACTCACGCGCGGATAGGCGGCGCCCTTAAGTTGAAAATGTAACAGAAGGTTGAGAGACGGTGAACTACCAATGGTCTGTAAATGGCTTGCCAGCTACAAAGCAATTCCAACCACTCATAACCAATCAATTAACGGGCAATCACTGGCAAAAAAAAATAAACAAGGCGTGCCATCTTTACGACAACTGATCGCTGAGAAGTGGGATATTTATGTTCTTTTTGTGAAATATTTTTGCCCAGATAGTATTTAAACTTACAGTAAGCTTGAATTTGTGTTACGTAGCAAGCATACTCGTGTGACTTGATGCAATTCCAGAATTTTATTCAAATTTGACTTAGCTATATTTTTTATGAGTTTTGCCGTGATATTTCATTGCACTGTTATGAGGTTGCTTTGATTTTAATTTTAGTGTATGTTTGTAAACGAACAAACACATCACAAAGTTGGTCCATTTCGTATGCAACTTAAAATAGTCGACGTTATATAGTATTGTAAAATACTATTTTTTTTTTATTTTAACAACACTGTTTTATTTTAATTCAGGGTCCACAAAAAATATTAAAACTCCAATAATGTAATCGCACCCAATATGTTCATGCATGTTCTCCTTAGTCTTGTGGCTATCATACCTTCTTAGTTACCGAAGAATCATAGGTACGAATGCCGACAGGAAAATGAAAATTGGTAGGTATGTAAGTCGGTAAATTAACACTACCGAAAGGAAAAACTTAACTAGGTATAAAATTAGAATAAATAAATTGTTTTTATTTCAGTGGCACATCTATGGAAAGTCATCTGTAGGCCAGATAAAGGCTGAGAATTGGAATATTGGTACATCTATGGTGTACCGTTTATTTATCAACTGATGACTGTCAAGTGGTATATTGGTGGGCCGTTGGTGGTACATATATGTCAAACCATGTGAAGGCCAGTTTTATCTCACACATCTGCTCAAGTTGTAGGCATTATGTGGCTACTAAGTGGTGGCCATTTCAGTACCAGTAGTGAGATAGGATGTATTTCCAGCAAGTAGACAGCTTTGGCAACCATTTGGAAACCATAAATGGGCTATATGTTGTTTGATACTTGGGACGCCGTTATACTATTAACAATGTTTACACTCGTAATGTATCTATGAAGGAACTTAAGAAAATAACAGGGGTTTATGATAGTACGTTTTATACTGAGTGTATTATTATAGACGCACGTATTCACATACATTACCACAGACAGAATGCAATTGTATTTTAATACTAGACCCCCTTCGCAGCTTTGCCAGCGTCAAATATTTGAAGGATACCAGGTATATGACGTCGGCAGCGTTCTTAAAATTGTACCACGCCACGTATCGATATGCTGGCAAAAGTTAACTCAGTATAAATTTGTTTTCGATTATCATGCTTACTTCAGATCGTCTACCTTGGATAATTTATGACCCGTGGTAATTGGTTTATAATCTCAAGGTATTTACGTAAGCTATTATGAAAAAAATATAACACCTTGATAATTGAAATGGAAATAATAATATTGAAGATTAATAAGAAACAAGTTTAATGTCTTCTCACACATTTAAGGCTCGAATTTTGAAAAATCCTAAACCACATTCAGCTTTGAAAACACTTTTTACCTCTTTTCACTATGTATCACATTCTTAGGTGACAAATTTTAAAAAATCATCAATGCTATAGACCTACAGGAATTCTGGCAAGCACCATTTTGTACCGTCTGGTGCTCAGATCGGCGACGGTACGCGGCGGACTCTTCTTGAACTGCAACCTCCTTTATAAGATTTTTTTTTTGCTAGGTTTGCGACCGCTTAGCCTTTTGTAGCTGATTTCTGTTCTCTTGTCCCCCCCCCCCCTACTCCTCTTCCCCACGCCTGGCCAGGTTTAGCTGCGTGTGCTTGAGTCAGGCCGTTCGATTACTTCTTCTTCTTTCTTCGATAACAGTTGTTTAGTCATGTAAGCCTCTTCCAGCTCCTTTAATTTACTGTGTAGGTGGTAACTTGTACCCTCATGACGTGCAAGGCAGCTGCCGTCATGTGTACGTAAGATTAAATCTAACCAGTTCCTTTTTTTCTAAATTCAATGTTTTGGACGCCTCCTTACGAAAATTTAGTTTTGATTTTAAGTATGCTTGATGCAGGTTTGCTGTGTTTATTGATTTAGTTGTGGGTTTTTCTTAATGTGTATTTTTCAGAAACGTGTTTTTTGCATTACGCGCCGTGATGACCCTTGGTCTTAGAACGGGACGTTGTGTGGTGCTTTTCCACATTTGGCTTTCAGTTATTTGCTATTTTAAACGTCATTATCAGTGACATGAAACGACCAGAACCCATGAACGTTACTTTCTTAGGAGTCTATTTTAGCGTAATTTGACTATGTTTCACCTAGGATTGGAGTTTGTTGAGCTCCTATTTCATACGCCCTAGTTAAATGTCAGGCGTGTCTGACTGGATTCACAGATGTCATAAATTTTGTGAGCTCGTTGTATATATTTTTTTAAAAAGAACTTTATTGTAAATTTGTGTGAATTGGTTAGCTCTTTTGGCGCACCACTATTTCCAAAAAATTTCAGACGTTGTTCAGATGTTCATTCGTACAAAGTTTAATGAGAAGCGTGTGCAGTTTTGTAAAAATTTGGAGTTCAGTATTTAACCATGAAATTAACCCTAGGAAAATTGAGGATATTTCAAACTAAATGTGCAAACATAATGTTATCTGTTTTCATGGAAATCCTTTTTTTTTCACATTATTGGATTTATTATTTTTCTGGTATATTCAAAACATTCTAACAATTGATTCTCTTTATGATATTTATTAAAGTTAACGTATGTTGAGCCTGACTTTCGCAACCGCAAAAAAGGTTAAAATTTTTAATCAAAAATTACGTCGACAAGTGAAGTTCAGCGTGCCCGATACACATCGATTATGAATGCAAATCATATTGCATCAATTTATATATAAACAAACCTCAAATTCGCGACTGTATCACTAGATATGAACGAATAATCAAGAACGCATTTCACATGTTGCCGGCATGAATGACTACGGTTCACAAAAACCCATTTCCACTATTTCTTATTTTAAAGGACAAATATCAACTATCCTGAAATATCTTTTTGGGTATTTACAAATTTATAATTACAAAGAGAAAAGGAACACTACATCTCCTTGAAAGTTTCGATAGCTATCGAATATTTATAGTGAACAAATTTAACAGGTTATAACCTTCTAAGTATTCGAATTTCGAAAAATCCTAACAATGTTTTAAATGAATTTGTTTGAGAGTCCTTTTCAAACGGAAATAACGACGGTTACAAGTCGGTTTCGAGCTGTGTGGACAATGCACTGAAATATTAAAAATTTTTTTTTCGTCCTTTCGGGATGGAAATGAAAAAAAAAAAAAAAATTATTTGTGCTTGTGCACTACCTGAGGGGAAAACACGCTTAAAATTTTATTTTTCTAGGTTAGCTGGTTGAGTTGTGCTTTGACATGTCATTTAGTTGGTGACTACATAATTCTACGTATAGAAAATTGAGCAACATTGATTTTAAGGTTAATTCATTATTTTAGTACTTTTTTTTTCATTTGTGTAATGCTATTGTCATGAAAACAATTGCTTTACACATGAATGGAAATTTGTTAATCAAGAAGAAAATAGCTAACTATTGAAATTAATGGTATGTTTATTGAGAAAATTATAATATCCAGAGATTACAACGTGCGCATGTATCCTATAAACGATACGTGATTTTTTTAAATTTCAATAGGGAAACAATGTGTAAGCTAAATTTCACTGGCTATATAGTATGTAAATATATTTTTTTTCACGGAAATATAGCGAGAAAGGGAAAATAGGAAGTTGTGGAGTCTACAATATGTTACCAACCTCACAAAAAAACTTGGTGGTCACGACTTGGGCAGTGAAACATTTTCACGTATTTATTCAATTTCCCCCACCAAGTTTATTGATTTTGTGCGTGCCCCCACCGGAACGATAGGTCGCACGTGCATATTTCAGCCGACTGCGTTTTATTTTCTAGACCGTTAAACGCGAGGGAGACGAAATGCGTTCATGCGCTTGGAATCCCCGGGCTGTTATTCGCACCACTTAATAATATACTTTTCTCCCTTCCCCCTTCCTACACCTGGTTTTAGCATCAATGCGATGCTCCGTAGCTACATACAGGCATGTCTAGCTGCTGAGACTGAGCAACACATTCGGCAATCATCGGAAATGCTCGCATAGATCACTTTCCGACCCTTCCCCTCCCCATTTCGCCATACGTTCTCCGTGACAGTTAGTTTAGGCTATTTTAGGTTATTTTAAAATGCCGAAATAAATGCACCATTCTGAATAGAAAGTCGCTTGTGTTAGGTTGGGAAGCTACGATTACTGTTGATTCTAACAAACACGTCTTTGAATTCGCAAAATTTTCCTGTCCCGCAATATTATGTATTTGCAGAAGTCGTATATTGTGTCACTTACAAAATTTTGAAGAAGGAGAAAAAAAAGGTAACCATTAAAAATTAATTCCTCAACTGGGAAATTGTTGTCACTTTCGATATACTATTTCGATAAATAACCTTTAAGGCATCCGTCTACCTGCCTCTCAAACTGCGTCGCAGTGTGTTTGAAACTCACGTTTCACAAACAAACTGTTCCACGTGTGCTCACGCGGGTTTCGCACGAAAAGAAATAACCTTTTAGGCCAGGACGGAATACAACTTTCAGCACATAAAGTGTACTGCAAACAACATTTTTAAACCCTTCAACATGGCTGAAAATGGCATTTTCAGATTGCCGTGCCTCACAATATTGTGGACGAATGTCTGCGAAACTAGTATCCAGGGCCATGCGTTGGATTTCCCTTAAAACTTTCCAAAAATAAAAAGACGGGGTCACCACAGAAAGTGTCAGTCAGGCGAGTGTTCTACGATACCACTGCGTGCCGTTTAACCGTCTTGCGGTAGAGGCGATACCGCGTCACAGGAACGGGTCAACATAGCCCTTCTCGCCGAGCATCACTCACACAAACACATGGCCAGTAGGCGGGCGCCTTAAGATCGAACATCTTAATTGACGTTAAGTTGGCGCCTGCCCAAACCACCGAGTGGTGTACCGAGCTTCGGCTGAAACAAGTTTATTAAAAAACTACACAACGAACGTCAGTGATGTCTGCTCAGGATAGCATTCAAATAACGTTAGAAGTGTGTAAACGCATTTCACGTCTTCTATCAATGTTTTAAAGTTTTTTCACTCCTGCCAAAAATGACGAAATTGGGTATTTCTTAAATGTACTTTTAAGGTGTGGTAATATGGGTTCAGAATATTTTAACTAGTAATAGCGAGTGCAACACATATTTATCTCAAATATGACGTCATAAAATTATAGGGCCGCTGAGTGTCTTGAGGCGAGTTGTCTACGCGAAGACTGCACACGAGTATATTGACATGCTCCTAGAGGCTAGGGAGAGATGCGATCATTGTACTGTTACGCCCTAAGCTCTCCGCACTTCTTCAACTCGGAACGTGAAAAATACGTCCACCCAGGGGGGCACGATAAGAAAATTAGATACGCAGTGAGACGTTCATCGAATAAATTAATTATAAAAATTTTAATTATTTCCTTCGTATTCAGTTCTATGATATGTTTAACGGCGACTCATCTTAGCCAGCCCCTAACAACTGCTGTCAAATTATAAAAGCATAATGACAAGAAATATTATTATTAATGTTTAAACTTTCTTCTAATACAAACACATTGTGGAAAAATTTTATTTTCGGTGGGTTGGATGTAATGCCTACCGAAGCCAGTAGCAGGAACTTAATCAGTATTTCGATGCTGGAAAAACTTCGAAGGAAAAGAAAATATTGAACGGCCAATTTCTAAAACCTCTACAGTAAATTTATGTCGTAAATCAAAACACTTTGCATGAAAATATTATACCTGAACTATACAAATATACTTCAGGCAACTCTTAGTTCCACATTAAAAAGTATTTTTTTACTACTAAAGTATCTGATTTAAGTTCCTCCTGCAATCAAATTGCTTGTTGGGTTTCTAAAATAACTGATTCAATAATTCTTGAAGCATAAAAATTTATATCGCATTTTTACTCATGCTAATATTTATTTTTTCCTGTAACTGACAATTTATTCCTTGCCGTTCCTCATTTTGTGATGTTAAGAAATTTTAAGTGCTTAAGCGGGAGTGGTTTTGGGGCATTCATACACATTTTTTATTTTCTATGTGTGTCAACTGGGAGTAAATATTTATTAAATTTCGTGTAGACATGTGATAAATTGATTTTATCACAAGCAAATTTCTTTATTCACTGTTGTCATGTAAGCTGTCCCAAAGTCGGCACAAGCGTTTAAAGTCAACCCCAGTTACGGTAGTTAGGTTGTTATATTTCACAAATAAATCTAAAAAAAATTTTTGTCAAAAATGAATACATTATTAGCACAAAAGTGTAGTTGTGCTAATTACATATGCCTTCATTGTTTTTTGCCTCTATTATTTAATACGTGTATCAAAGCATATATCGTTATATAAGTAAGTCATCAATAAAAGATTTCTTAAAGAGGAAAATACAGGGCAAAATCACATGAAATACGTATTAGGAAATGAAATTTTACACGAATGTTGCCGACAAATTTCGGCTACCTTTATATTAATGTAATGGACATAAATGTGCAGGGGATTACCCAGCCAGAGTATAGAGGCAGATATGAAGTCTAATAAGCACTCAAAAGCTTTCAAACTTCGTTGTTATTATTACATGAAAAATTTTAGGCTGGAACAATGTGTTTGTATAGTTAAGTTTACTCCCATTTGACACATTATATTAATAATATGTGTTGGCATCAGGAAGTCATTCTTCGCAGTAATTTAATTTTTAAACGTTTTTTTTCAAATATATATAACTCTTATATGTACATATACATAGTGAGAGAGAGGGAGGAAGAATGAATGTATATGCTAATGGGAATGGCTAGTCGTCAAACCTGTGTCGGGATATTCGAAGAATTTCATGTGGTTTAAGTCAATTTAACTTATTTTCGTTTTGCTCGACAGTATTGTCTCTTGTGCCATTAAAAAATTTGATATGATCCGGACTTGATTTCTGACAAGTTATCCCCTCTCCTTCCACCCTCTCCGTCCCTCGCACCAAATCCGCTATAATAACGGTTGCGACGTTACGACGAAGTTGGCATTTCCATTAAAATATTTTACTATTCATTTGATTGCGCATGAATACGAAGATTCGTAAACAGCGAAGCATAAGCCATAATACTAAGTAGTTTGGGCATACGAATAAATATGGTGCTGGCACATATGGCTCTAGCATTCAAGACAAATTATATTGGTTCCCGTCTTGTGGATCACTTTTCGGAGAACTGTCAAGAAAACGATAGCATGCTGCGCAGTGGTTCATCAAATGAGAATGTAAAAATGTATATCCATAGTATTGGCGGGTATAATATTCATTAAAGAAAAAAAAACGTATATGTGTGTTTTTAAAACGGACTAAAATATATAAACTATTTTCTCCGTAGAAATATTTGTAATATTAAATAAGAAAACCTGGGGTGTATGCGATAGATAATTGATGCGTAAATAGTTCACCTAAGTCACTAAAACTTTTATTGCACTGCAAATGACTAAAAGTTGTATTTATATAGGTAAATGTATTATTTCGTGATCACAAACAAAATTTGGTGGACACTACAAAATATTAATTTTGCTAAATCCATACTAACAAAATATTTTGTAACCACACCAAAAAAAGTTTTTCATTTGCAATTAGCTTAAAATTTAGAAAATAAGGGTCTTTTAGTTGTGTGAGTTTGACAGTGACTATTTGCGAACTGTGAATTAGGTGTAGTGTGTTCAGAGGAGATTTATTTCTTTATTGCCAAATTACCCATGCGCTACTGCCAAATTACCCCTGTTGCGAGTCATTTTATGATTATTGCTAAGGTTTTGTAAATGTAGAAAATAATATACTAAATATTATTAAAATGTTGTATTACTCTCAGAATGTACTAAATTAGTGCTGTTTAATCAATTAATGGGCGTTCGCCTTTAAAAAAAAAATGAGGCAGAATATTGTTAATAATCGCATCAAACACAAATTACTACCAAATTTGTCGAGTCTACCCTACATCATCGACAGCAACTTTCTACCTCCGTACTATTATCAATTGCTTGCAACTAACGATTTTTGTTTTAAATCTTACCAGCATTTTCACAGGATATGTTTGTACTTGTTTCTTATTTTCAAAAACTTATTTTTTTATTTAAATAATCGCATTGTTCCTTTCTGTCTTGTGTATGAAATTTCGCCACCGAATTTAAACAAGCAAAGTTGGTATCGGACATACAAACAAACAGACAAACAAGAATACTATTAAATGTTGCATTGTCATCCAGTTCTGAAATATATTTCTAAATTTCAAGTCTCTAGCTCATTTGGGAAGTTAGTTTAACACGATATATTATTTTTATGTAAATAATTGTTATTTCACATGTTTTCATCTTATTCTGCATTGTCATCCAGTTCACAGCTACGTAAATTTTCAAGTCTTTATATCCTCGGGAAGTAAGATTTACGAGATGTATTAAAATTATTTTATTTAAATTATTGTGATTTCATAATCATCTCTTCTTATATAGCGTTGTCATCCAGTTATAGGCCTAATTTTCATGTGGTTACTATAAAATTGACAGCAAAATTTGTTTGAATCGAACTGAAAAACAAACAGACAAGCAATAAAACGAGTAAATTAAAACGTGGTAAAATAGTATATATTCCATTTATCTTCTGGATTCTTGGCTGGAGATTAATATGAGACCAATCTAGGATGCTTCGATTGAATATGCTGTTTTCTCTAATTGTATACTATACATTTTTACATATATTGGGGCGGGAATATTATTATTAAATACTAACGACCCGGGAAGAACTAATTATCTATAAACAAGAATTGAAGTGTATACATTGACACACCGCACGTTTCCAAATCTCGATCCCACTTAATTAATTTATTTATTATTAATAAAAATTAATTAATTTGTAGGGAAAATATGAAACAAAATTAGCAAAAAAACATATGTTGTTCTGACCGCTAACAAACTTCACAGGATGACCCACTGGGCTAATCTGAAGATTGCCTAAAAATTTCATCAAAATCACTGCAGCCGTTTCTCGAGTCCATAGGGTACATACATACATCGATTTAAATGTCCTACGTACTAATGTTTCGTGTTACAGTGTGACGTATTCCAGTTCAGAGCGTCAGGAAACGACGAAACTACGTTTTGCATAACAAATATATTACAAACATATATGATATAATATTATAAAAATAAGTTTTATGATTCTTTTATCTCCAAAAAGCAACAAGGCGTAACTATATATACAGGGAGAAGGGTTCATTTCAAAGAATCAACCAGGCATACTCTTGGAGTGATTTTCGGAACGCCTTAGGAAACCAAAATAACGATGACCTTAACCGAATCAAATTACAGTCCTTACGAATTCGAGGCGATTTTTCACCACTACGCCAACCTCGTTTGTTTCACTGAGTCACTTCACAATGCAATACAATACATTTTGAGTAGATTGTAAAGATTATGTATAACATATTTTACACAATTTTCTCCCCGCACGTCACGGGTACTGAAATATTCCAAAACGGGGTTGCATTATGCGACGTAGCATTTAGACGCTGTACTGTAATATTCATAACGGTTTTTTAACTTTATATCTTTCGTTGATTCTTGATCGATATCAGTAATATGATAATTTATTCTTGACTTAAATGCGTATAATAGTTGTGCTCTTTGCTAACTCTAGACAATTGGATTTCAGACAGTAACATTTCATTCACTGAATTATACGTTCATGTTTTAATGTAAACATTTTCTTGTACTATGTACCCGGGACGTGTAGAATGTCTATACACCATCAAAAACGTGACAACGGCTCCATTAGAGTCAGTGGACGCACTACTGACTTTTCCGGCAAACGAAATTCCCCGATGTATAAAGTTTTTACTTTTTCGTAATACGTATCCTACATTTCATCCAGCGCAGGGATTCCCAGACTGATATAGGCCTACGGTATTTGTTATTTGTTCGGTAGCAGTTAAATATTTATCTTTTCGTGAGAGTCTCTTTCTACTATTTAAAACTCAAATTATTTATTTTTTGTCATGGTATTACTTTGTTCTTTTTTCTTTTTAACAAGGAGTAATAATTACGTCAGATTATAATTGAATTAGTAATAACAAAATTGCGCAGTGAGACAGTCATGACCAGAGGCACGTTATGTTTATCGAATAACGAATATTTGGGATTCATCGATATCGGTTTGTGATAGTCCTACATTAGTTTACATACTGTGCATTCCTTCCTACAGGTGGTGGCTCGGCCGGCCGTAAATGTCTTGCAACACAATGTCTCGCGAAACGTTTCGTTTTTAGACAACGAAGCTTCAATACGTTTGTTAACATTTCTACATATCATCCAGAGCTACAACTCATTTCTTGGGAAATCACAGAATAAATTTTAAACGACGGAGCAGCAAAATGTCGATAAAATTTACACATTGTTTGCTTCTGAGGGCAAGAATTTATAATGATGATATAATCGCTACAACAGCTACCAATGATAACATTTTGAAGAAAAGAATTACAATTTCTGAATGTAGTACACTGCAGTTGTATGTTTTTATGACGGCAACCCGGAAGAATAATCAAACTTATGTGATTATTTAATGACACACTGAAAAATTTTGTAAATTAATTTTTATTAGACAAAAACTAATTATTAATGTATTTTCAGAAGATTTCGTTTTCTTGGCTGCTTGAAATCAAACCATTTCTAATTTAAAGGATAAGCAGACACTGTTTGCAACATAGTTACAAATGGAAAGCTATAACAATGAGTGAAATCACTCTCGAAATTCTGTACTTTGTTATTTTCAATCGACCCTTGTGGTTTGCTTCTTATTTTATCCCCCAAGCGCGGAAAGTTTTCGTCCAATATGTGGAGATGTCTCCCGGCAGGCGGACAGAAGGCGACTGGAATCTATTTCCCCAACTCCCTCCATCAGCCAGGCAAGGACCATATATTAAAGCGACGTTGAAATGTCACGATATGAATTACTGCGACGGCTCCATGAAATTCCAATTCTGCGCCGGGCGAGGAATATTTGACATATTTCTTCTGCTTGCGGCCTTTTGCTCCGCCCCTACCCCCTTGCCCTTCAATCGTGCAGTGCGCATGCGCGCGTATGCTGAATATTTAAAGAAGGCGTATCAATCATGCTGCCCCAATCTAAAGGCGGGTGTGGGGGAACGATACGGCGCATGTGTCATCAAAAAGACATTTCGCTACAAAATGAACTCTAAGGAGTGAAAAAAAAAAATGTAGGGCCTACTTATTACTGCATCAATTCTTTTTTTTAACGATTGATTGACCTGTTTTAATGACATGGATCTTTGCTAAGTTTACTCTAATAACTGTAGATAAATTTTCATGTGTTTACAGACAGATAATTAAATTATTCAGTGAACGATTTTATGCAGGTTTCATGTTAAAACCGATTGTTAGTGTCGATCATTTATAAATAAACCTATATAATTTAAGTAGTATTGAGGTTATAAATAATATTTCTTTTTCGTTTGTTTCCGTATGGAGAATAATGTTCATAATGCAGTGTGAACATTATTGTCGGCTCGATTGAGTATCCGAAATGTTTTTATTGAAGAGACTGTAGTGATTCTTTAATGTTTCAGTCGACCAAGTGATAAATACTGTAATATATAAATATCTTATTCTGCGGTAAAATAACACATAAAAATAAAGATTTATTAGAAAGCATGTCACGTTACATCCAAAGGTTATGACAAGATAACTAGTGGTTGCCTTCTGATACCAATGAAATACAATAACTAAGCGTACACAAGGAATATGTTCATTGGCACAATACAGTTATGAGTGGTAACACATTTCAAGCTTAGGTTCAAGGTTAATATCATATTTAACTCTGATTTTTATAACATTGCTTTTAAATGAGTTCTGTAATACAAAAAATAAAAATAACTGCAACATTTTGCATATGACATAGAATAAATAGATCGCTGGCTTTCATGGTCGTTGTATGCATGTTTGTGGATTCATGGATTCAACCGCGTAGCTACTTTCTTGTCTTTCGACGTCCTCTCTCTATGACCTCCAAAAAGTTCACAAATTATTTTTCTCTCCGTCCCTAGTCAGAGGCATTTGCTAACCCACACATATCTTTAATAAATGTCTCAACAAACTTTTCACAACCAGCCTTGTCCACACTAGCCTCTCATGTACAGAATTCCATCCAAACTGTTTTAAAACCCAAAGAAAATATCACTCAAACCTGAAGACATGTATTGGCCAGCTGCGATGTCGGCTCTCTCTTCACAAGAGTACCAGTGTATCAAGCTCTCCATAGTTTACTTGAACAACTGGGCGAAGCCTGATTCAGCAAATAAATGAAGCTCGCTGAACAATGTGTCACCTCGACGTTCTTTCCTACCAGGGAAGTGTATAGTTACAAAATGAAGGCTCTACAATGGGCTCACCCATTCGCCAATTCTAGCCAACATTTTTGTGGCCAAGTTCGAAGTGGGGGCAATCCAATCCCGCCTATTGCAATCCACTTTCTGGTGCAGATATTTTGACGACGTATTTGTATTCTGAAGTCATAGCAATGAGGGACTAAAACTGATCCTAGTCCATCTCAACAGTTCTAACCACATACACAGTTCACCATAAGAAAAGGATGGCCAGCTACCTATCCTGCACTTCTAGGTGTACAAAAATCAGAACTTTACCTTGGGTCACAAAGTCTACACGAAACCAACTCATACCGACAGATACCGGCTAGCAGACCCACTCCATCATCCAGCACAAAAAAGAAGATGTTATAATAACACTAATTAAAAAAGCAAAGATCATATTTGGAGAACAGAAATTTGACGCTGAAATAAAACACCTTACTGCAGTTCTAGAAGCCAGTGGCTATTCGGGCCGTGAAATCCAGCAAAGCAACAAGATTATATAATGGGAAACAGAATATGACCATCAAAAAACCACATCGGTCTTGCCTCGTGTGGAAAGAACTACCGAACGACTGGCTCACAGAAGAAATTATTTTGAGGCAGCTACAAAATATTTTGTCGGTATTTACTAAGCCACAAAAACATTTTGTTGTCACTACTAAAATATTAAGCTCACCAAAAAGATGTTTGTGTTTAGGCTACCACAAAGTAATTTGATAGGAAACCTTTAATACAATTTTTTTTTCAGCGCTTGCTTGTTTGAGAATATACGCAAGGTAGAATTAATCTTGGTATCGGCGAATGATCATACATCTGTCGATGAACAGAAAAAACTAAACCCAGCTCCTTGTCCTTGTGGGAAAGTATACAATGGTCAAAAAGGCAAGAAAATTTTCACTAGACTAAACGAATAAATTAAAACTTATAAACAAGAGAACCAGCACCCAGGAATACAAGAAAGCTCAAGGGAAACGTAGCACAGCATCAAGTCCGTAAAGTTTTCTACAATAGGCCATATTTGTAACTACAGGGTCAAAACAATCCGAGTTAAATAGTATACACAATAAAACACACAAAAAACATGAACAGGAAATATGGCAACCGAATAGCCCAAATATATGCGAGTGGTTCCAAATCTAACAATCAGAAGGCAACTATAACAGACTCGCCAGAAATTATCAGCCATCTGAACAAACCAGGAGTAAGCAAAGCTTGTGGTTGGCCGAGTAAGTAATTCTACCAGAATGCAGGCACCCAGAGATTCGTCAGCATTGTTAAACCCCCAACAACCAATAAGGAGCGAGCAAGTCCAGCCAACCAGGAATCATCCAACGAGGAGACCCAGGTACCTAAAGGGTCTCAAAGATGGCGGCTACAAAGACTACCGAAACAATGAATTACAAGAAATTAAGGCCATGATCTCCCGTTTATTTCAAACAATTGCAAATAACTCAAATATTTTTTAACCAAATGCTTTGAAAAAATTTGAGACAGTGTGCAGTCACACGATACTCATGCCAGACCGTTTCTTAAAATAATGTACCGTTTGCGAGAAAAAAAATTATTTTGCTTCGTTTTCGCTTATTTTCACAACAAAATATGTACTAGTATTTCGGGGGCAAATATCTAAAAATCAGTTTGGTGTACTGCAACAGAAAAATTTATATGAAACGTTGATATATAAGTGTTAAAACTGCCAAAAAATTTGTTGATATATATATATATATATATATATATATATATATATATATATATATATATATATATATATATATTAAATTGCGTTACAAAAAATATTTTCGTAACCACTGCCAAACAAGGGGTCGAGGCCGTAACTGATGTTGAATCTCTTAGGTCAAGAGAACACGAAAACAGAATACAGATATGAGATTTGTAAATTTTTGTTGCAATGGGAGTTTACAATTAGAATTTATTTGTTAGTGGACATACGCCATGAGCAATGGCGTATGAACCACACTATTCAAGTTTCTCGGGAACTTTAAGCAAATTATTAATGCCATTCCGTTTGAAATATATACAGTCGGTAAGCTATACTTATCAGTGAACCTGTCGGTTTTAGCTTAATAAGGGACCCACATATATATTGTAACATTTTGCTCCGAATTATTTTTTAATAGGCCCTAAGTGTGGCGTAAGTCCTTAAGAATCAATCTGTACTATATACGAAGCAAAAGTTTGTTTTGTATCTTCATGCTATAACTTATTCGAGAATTTAGTACTGTGAGTGCTACAGGACAAAGTGTAAATTTTTAACTGACGTTTTATGGAAATATGTACAGAATGAGTCAGGACGATGTTGTGTTAATTTTATGTGGCAACAACTCACGAAAACGTTAGGCGAAAGTTAATTTTTAATTTTCCACAATTTTATTTATAGTGGGAGTAATTCCGCCACGATGAAATTATACTTTAAATTATAATAAAAAAAATAAAAAAATTTGTAATATTGAATATTTAGCAACATCACTCTAGTGTCAAAAGACTCAAAGCCTAAGAAGGTTTTTGCTATATTTATGTAAATGGTAGTGTAGCATCACTTCCATTAGAATTTACTTTACAGAAAAATTTAAATCATATTTTCGACTTACTCCTTCATAAGTGATTACCATACAAAATGTATGCAATCCAACCTCATCATGTATAGACAATCATTCCAGGCGAGGTTGGGCTTACAGATACGTCAGCTCCGAGGTATCACGAGAGCCATCCCCTACCTGCTTATCCCCGCGAACTCTCGTGCCAGCCCGCGGCAAGAGACGCTACTGAGGTTTCGCCAACTCAACGTCTCGGTTTGCGCTAACTTCTGCCGCGTAACCCACGACGTGGAAGCGCCCGCGACCATCGAGCAGAACTTGAGGGCGGTGTTCCTTACTTCCCCAACCTCCTTACACCTTTTCCACAACACTCGCTCCAACTACACGTAACTCGATAAGGGCGAGGTGAGAAGTCGCGACAACTTCCTGCGGACCCTGGCACCATTGAAACACACACCAAGCCGGACCTCGGGGCCCGAACACCTCTGTCCGGAGATCAGGTTGCACTGGAGTGGCTTCCACGAGTATAGCAGTCCCCTTCTAGGAAGAAGTCGTAACAAACTGTCTTTAGACCCAATACGCTACATATTCACCCAATAAAATGTTTCACCTTCACCTAAATTGGTTTTGTTAAGTACAGCTTCAAATGCGTTTCAGTGCCTCGCAAAATACGTTTTCATAGATACTTTTCGAAATGTGTCAATAGTGACAATGTACGAAACGAAAACACACGTCGGATAAGGAATAAATGTCATTGTTAAAGCCTCGCTCTTTAGTTTTGCAGTGATTTCGGAATTTTTTTTTACGCTAATTAATATATATTTCAAAAATTCGTTCTTACAATTTTAACACTTATATATCATAGTTTGTATCTGCATTTTTTATGCTGCAATACACCAAACAGATTTTTAGCTTTTTGCCCCTGAAATATTACATATTTTGTTGTCAAAATAAGTGAAAATTAATCAAAATACTTTTTTTTCCTAGCAAACAGTACATTGTTTAAAAAACGGTCAGGTAAAATTGTGTATCGTATTACTGTACACAGGGTCAAATTGTTTTAAAGCATTTGGTTAAATGTATTGAGTTATTTCCAATTATTTGAAATAAATGAAAGATCACTTCCTAAAAAATTTGTTTTCTAGGGCCTCTAAGGTAGCTAAAAACGGCCTTTTCAGACTGCCGCACTTCAAAACGAACTAATCGATTGTATGTGAATCTCATATAGGAACGTGCTCTGAACTATGATACAAGCTTTCCGCCAGTAACATTATACTGTAACCGTTTGAAGTCCCGAACCAAAAATATTCGGTGAGAATACTTCCCGACAGTTCAACGCTTGACTCGTTGTGGTGATGCGGCATTATATGAGATTTCCTACGCTTCTCTAATAAATTCGTCACTTCTGAGCTTCTAGCTTGCAGACAAGCGGTACGCGTGTCTAGATAAGTATTGCTTATTTTTTATTTTAATTTCAAATTTCAGCAATTATTTTTAAATACAAAAATACATAATTTTTTGTTTTTATGATCTCGCAAAATCATTACGTAGAAATGTTGGAAATTGTTTGTACTATGTAACACCGTTTTTTTTTTCAAAACATAAGTTTCTATGATTTTGGCTAATTATTGACTTAATTAAATTTTCTTAAAGTCAATAATTAGCTAACACTATATAAAACGTATGTTATGTAAAATTAGGCTATACAGTACAAACAATTTTCAATGTTTCTATGTAATGGTTTTCCTATAATTATCTGCTCCCATTCAGAATTTAAAAAATAAAACTTACTAAATCACCATACATAGTGACCTGTGGCGTAAAGATGGTTATCTGGTAAAGCCGCCGAAATTCGGCAGATAAAAATTCATTCGAAAACATTGTTTGAATTTTACACGCGTGTATACTCGCGCGGATGATAATGAAGAGCCTCGAGAAAACACGATGATGATCGTGGTTCGCCACTTAGGTCTGGCCAAGGTAGGAATCAAACTTGGTTCGCCTTGCTGGATGGCCTGAGCGACACACATTCTGCCTTGTGACTTCCCCAGTGGAGCCCACGCGCAAAGTTCGGTGCGTTCCTCGTCCTAGGTAGCAGAGAATATGTCGCGATTGTTGTGTCCCAGGGAAATCCTCCTCTCCGAAGAGGGGAAGAGATTTGAGCTGGCGGGCATTAGTACTCATTAGCTCTTCGCTGTGCGGGATCAGTCTGCAGCCTCATACTCCTTGGTGCGGGGTCCAGCTAACGGATTCCCTACCTCCTCGCCTTCCCTCACCCACAGCCAGAAACTGGCAAAGAGGATTAAAAGATCGCCAGTCTGGGCAGCTTCCATCTGCGGCGGTCGCATCCTCTTTATCTTCCTGTTTCTCTCTACATCGCCTTTTTCATACACGCGGGTATCTCCTCATCCCCCAAGCTCTGGCGGCACCACTCCATCATCGCACAACTTTTTTTTTTACTAAAAAGAACCACATATCTTTATGACTTTTGCTTCACTTCTCCTAAAATTATTTCACAGATAAGATTTTTTTGCAGTATTTCATTTATTTCTACTCTGACGTGACTTATGTACATATACCGTATCCAAAACGAAGATGTCATATTCATATCTAAGCTTAGTCTTAACGAAAATAGTTATATGATATTAATAACCTTAGAATAATGTTCAGTGATAATTCATTAATTCTCTACGGTTCCAGTAACTATCCAAAATCCAAAACATGTGAGTGTGCTTCCTTTCCATTTCAAAACATTTCACTTGTTTTTTTTTTTTTTTTTTTTTTTTTTTTTTTTTTTTTTTTTTTTTTTTTTTTTTTTTTTTTTTTTTTTTTTTTTTTTTTTTCAGTTTTTTTTATTGCGTGACGTGTATTTTGGGTTATTTACAGAAACGCCACCTTATTTTACAATTCTGAAGTAGAACCGCCACAAATTTCACTTTAAATTAAGTATGGAGACTTTATTCTTTACTAAGAGTAATTGGACTTGACCATTTCGGCCCCGGAGTTAGCAAACGAAGTTGGCTATGTTCGTTGGCGTGTTACAGCATGAGTATAAAGCATACCGGGACCAGGTAGTCTCCAACTTGTAAAAGAGTTTAATAGCATCAGTACTAAAGGAAATATTTTCAATAACAAAATTTCCGTTCACCAGTATCAAAATCCGATGGTCATTGTTTGCTACTAGGCTGTATGTGTGCAGCTATCAAAAACTTGCATGCTAAAAAAAAAAACAACATAAAATTTCAGTGCAACCGTAACGTTAATTTTTATATTTTTAAAATTTTCCCTTAAATATGCTGAGTAACGTATTTTTTATACTGAAAGTGTTTGTTGTTTAACTCTTTACCAGTAATTTTAACATTTAAAATACATTTTTATTTCTATTATCCAATCGTAGTATAGACTATTCATTGCGGTATTAAGAGAGAATCCAATAGCAATGGTTGCAATAACCTCCATAAATAATTATTAAAACGTGTTTCTTTGTCTATCTATGTAAATTTATCATCATACTGAGTAGAGTTTTCCACTACGTTAACTGATGTCATTTTTTACACCAGGAAAAAATGTTTCACAAACCCGTGCCACAGAAAAAATGGTACGTAGCGAAAACAGTTATATCTTAAGTCAACAGAAATTAATGCATTAATATTTTTACAACTGAATAATACTCAGGTAATTACGTACCATCAAACAGTGTATTCCAGCTTAAAACATTCACCTATGTTTTCCCATTTTGTATTTTCGGTAATCTAACTGGCCATACTGACAAAAGTATCACACTCGTTTGGTGTAGGGCAGGCTAGTCCGTGGATCATTTCTAACCACTAAAACTAAATGATTTCACCTAAGTTTAAAAGGTTCGTTCATGACCTCTGATATGACTAAGTATCGTGTGGCAACCAGGTACCTTGGAGCATACTATAATTTACAAGGTTCTGTTACGTTTATGAATTTAAAAAAATAATAACTTGGTTTTAAACGCTATTTAAAATAAAAATGGTTGAAAGGCAAATATTCAAGTGTCAGCAGCTAACTAAAGGACACAGTTTAAGCTATTTACATCATACATTAACATGAAGGCAAACTGCACGTATAGAACATTAAAATCTAACTTCTTTTACTTTTAAGAATACATCTAGAATGAACATGATTTGCTCCTTAATGAGAACAGTATACGTAGTTTGTGTTTCCAAATTTCTAGGATTACTCCATTTGTTTGCTTCTTAACGTCTTTTAACTTGAATATCTATGAATTAACTTAGTTCATACAAACAGCAGTTTTAATGGATACTATGAATTATTATGTAATGCTGTGCAAGAAATATTATCCTTCCGCTATGGTTTCCATTTCAGAAATCAGTTTAAATTTATAAGTGTAGTTAGCTGTGAGACTTGTTCTAAAATATTTTTAGGTAGGTTGATATATTCATATTCCCCAAACGATTTTGGAAGAAACATTACGATAAATTGCTTCCTTTCTATTTCATTTAATAAACGGTGAAAATTCAGCTTTACATTTATATGTTCGAAACATTCATGGCGACTGTTCTGAAAATATGTTGACTAAGATCATTTTTCGCAGCCCTACAAATAATGTTGAATCAAAACATTCCGTCGGTACACACTGCGACACGCTCCCTCTCTCACTCACTCTCTCACTCACTTTCTCTATCACTTCTCTCTCTTCCCTAAGAGTTAGTAGACCGGACGCGTGAGCCATGCTGTAGCGTGTTACGGAAAGTATTTTTTCTTGTATAACTATTAAAAATGATTCTGATGTGTTTATCTACGAAAATAAGACACACTTCAAACTTTGTCCCTATGATTAAAAGAAATGCCGCCCGCTTCTTAAAAACATGATTCCCAAGCATCGTAAAACTAAGCCATAGAAATCTGCATTGGACATTACCACAAATTTTCAGCGCTTGGAGTCCCATTGATGAACGGTTTCTACGAAAACACTGTACGTTAGTTTAGTCCTTCGCGCCTAGAGGCGATGATGTGTTTGACGGACGTGTTGTGTTCGACTTATCGCCTTCATCGTTTACGTGTCTCAAACGTAAAGAGAAAGCTACCGTCCACTAACTCTTAAGGCGACCGCCTGGTGAGGGTGAATAGGGCGAGAATCGATGAGGCGCTGCGAGCGACGCCGGCCGGCACATGTATTGTTGCATCTCCTGTACACCTGAAGTGGTAGACGCGCGCGCAGTGTTCCCACCCTAACGACTTTACTGTGGGACTTAAAATCGCGACTCCATCATTTTATTAAACACGCCACTTTATCATAGTCTAGTGTAATCGTAGACCACAATTTCGAACGAATCCGGTACATATACTTCGAGAACGAACCGTCTGCAAAAGCTGATTTTAGTCAAATTTGAAGACTTTAAAGTAATGCATCCAGTGTATGTAGTGTCTTAAACATTATTTGCACAAGTAGTCTGAAGTGTGTTTTTTATGCAACCATTGGGCAGGCAAGTTTAATTGTCTCTGAGACAAAAACATAACTCAGAAAACGCTGCATGCAGTTCGAGCGTCAACCATGTGGCCTTAAAGCTGAAACAACTACACTGAAAGAAAAATTTCGTAGAAAGTCAACCCTGCAAAATTATTTTGTAGTAACCACAAAATAATGTTCTGTAAGCCACAATATTTTAGTGGTGACGACAAAATAACTCTGTGGTGACCACAAAATAAATTTTGCAGGGTAAATTGCCACAAACTATTTTGTAGATGACACAAAATATTTTTTTTCAGTGTAGAAACCGACCGCTTACAAACAACGTAGTGAACAAAAATAAATATTTAGAAACAAATTATATCTGAAATAACCATCACCGTTACTTCTACTAAGGTTAATTCTACTACAGGTTAGAAAGATCAATGTTTAAAGTTTGGAACAGGGAAAATTTCGGCCGCTTGAGCGCTGGTATCGGTAATGGGTGCAAACTGACCAATCACAGAGCTTTCCTGAATTTTAAGTTACATTAATTTGATAATTTAAAACCGAAAATTTATTCACTTTTACTTTAAAGTTAAGTAAATTGACGTCTGTCATTTCCAAGCCCATTTAAATTTTACTTCACTACAATTTCGTATTTTTCTGGCCCCTTAGCGATAGCAGTGAAACTAACGGCAGAAATTTTCCCTGTGCCAAACTCTTCCATAAGAAAACACATTTTGTTGATAACCTGTAGTAGAATTAACCTTACTTCTACGCATGCTTGCTTTAAATATTTACTACTTTCTTATCCTATATCACGATCGAGAAGTCTTGAATAAACTTAGTTTAAAACAGCAAAGTGTACTGAACGGAGAATACATAATACTAAAGGAAAGCTCTCAACACGGATGGAGTAAGTATAGTATTTGCCGCAGGGTAAAAACAACGCCATTAACCTGGAAGAGATACGAGCGTATGATCGGGGTGTGTGCTGCTGAGGGCTGTAGACAGAGTATGGGTACTTGAGGAGTCTTGAATTACGCCATTAGGGCGCCTGGAGCGCGGATCCGATAAGCATGTAGAGCAGGTATCAGCGTGCTTCGTGTCGCAGCAGGAACAAACAGCTTCCGTGAGAGCTCCTCGAACGTGATGCGAATATACTTGAGCTTACATCAGTCTGTTGGCATCCCGCAACATTCCTATTGGTGATTTAACGAATTTCCTTTGCCGTACTCTTGCGGAGAATGCTGAACAGTACGTGGCATAAAGGATGTCCAGAAACTAGTGTTTATAGTAAGCAACCATGCGTAATCCTGGGGAAAATTGGAGATGAAAACGTAAGTGACGAAGTATTTTACGCACGCTATGTGGCAACAAAGCATGGAGAATATCCCATCTTACGCTCAATATCCACGTATTATTTTATATGTTACGTCGAATAAAAGTAGAATAATGTTTGAACTGCTCAGGATTTGAACCTGCTACCATAATGATACTCAGAACAGTAGTAGTAAGATAAGTTAGATATCTATGAATCGCCAGATGGGATTAACTCCGTGCAATGTTGCCACACTATGAACGTAAACTGCCATCGGACAATATTTCACCACTAACATTTTTCGTCTCCAATTTTGGCCACGATTCGCGTGTAGTTCTTATCATGCGCCAGTTCATGGACATTCTAAATAAATGTACACTAAAAAGATTTCGTCAGTTTTGTCAAATTTGTTGAAATCATTATACCAACCAAACTATATTTGTTTACGATTTGTGTCGAATTTTTAAGTAAGCATTCTTTCTTAAGTGACGTATTTGATAAACACAATCATTTGCGCTAGATTCAAACGTGCGAAATTTCGGCTTTGTAAATGGTATTTCAGAACAGCAACACTCGTGCGAAATGTTTACTTGCACACCGTAAAGCGAGGTAATTTTGCATCCCCCATTGTAACTTTTCACCAGAATATTTTATTATTAAACAAATGTTTCAAAGTATGCTTCAATTCATTTTTTGCTACGAAAGATGTGAATGGTGAAGTCTTCATCAATTTAAGCGGCTGCAAGATTTGACTTACCTACAAAAAAAGTATGGTGCAAAGTTGAAAGAAGATTTTTTTTGTAAGAATATCTGCGTTTTGTTTATCTGTACTGACTTACAAAACTATCTGAATTGTATCTGAAATTGTTCAATTTTAACTATGTTTAAGAATTAATATAATGGTAGAACATGTAATTCTTAACCAAAAAATAATATACCATTTTCCGTGTATTTAATTGGCTAGTCAGATTTCGATGTAATCTACCTTACCTTAACATAACATATTAACATGACACATTAACTGGGTGTACAGTAGTTGTTTATGAGTACTTGTTATGTGTGATCACCCCAGTCAAATTTAACCTTGAAAACATAGCAAATTTTCGAACATATTACTGAAACGGCAGTATGAGAAGTAGTTCTTTCTAACACGCTGTACGAATATCACAGATATTTCTGGAGTACGTAATGAGCTTTGCTGTATTCTTTATCATTTAAAATTTTGTCTGATGCATAGAGATGTTGTGACACGTGCCATTCATGGCATTCTCATCATTATGATAGTCCTTGGGCTTAAATAAATCATCAAAAAGCATTCGAGCGTTTTCTTTTTTTTAGGAATCATGTATACTTGAACAATTATTCACACACAAAATTACAATATGTATATCATTCATTTTATGTATTAAACTATTCATTTATGGATCACTCAACATTGGCACACTATATCTGCCAAAGAATTCGGCAAATTTAAACTAAATACTATGTGTGATTTATTAGTTTTGCAGTGTTTTCGAACATATTTTTAACGCAAATTAATACATACGTCAAAAACTCATTCGTTCAGTTTTATGTATCATCGCCTGTGTCTGAATTTTTCTGTTCCAATACACCACCCGGATTTTTTTAGATTTTTGCCTCTGAATTACCACATATTTTAAATTCAAAATAAGCCCACACGAAGCAAAATATTATTTTGCTAGCAAACGGTACATTATTTAAAAATAAATGCTGTGGCAAAATTGTGTATCGTATGATTGTACACAGACTCAAATTATTTCAAAGCATTTAGTTAAAAAAAAAAGAAATTCGAGTTATTTGCAATTGTTTGAAATAAATGAAAGATCACGGCCCAATAGGGTGTGATACACAATTTAACGCTAAAAGCATTCATCTATAACTGTAGGTTTCTTGAAACCAATTTGCGAAAATTAAACAACAGCAATCCTAGACAATAGTTTTAGCCAACGTTTTAAACAAAATTGTTTCCAGTGATACGAACTTTTGAGGCACAATCTCTGACGCCGGAACCTCGTGCATTTAACTGCGGCGCAAGAGATCACGCATAACGAATTAGTAATTCTGGGTAAATATTTACTCATAAAGTTGGTAAATACCAATAGCTAGGATTGTCATTAAGTATTTAATCCATATTGGCTTCGAATAAAGCGTAGAAATCAATTGATGTTTCCAGCGTTATTTATCTACCATGCACTCTTAAGAGTGCATGGTAGATAAATAAACGCCAACTATTTTCGCTCACAACTTGCACAATCGCCTCTAAGCGCAAGCCGCTCCAAAGATGAGTCTTCCAAACAACTGCTCCTGTTATCGCTAGAGACCAGAAAGTTTTGCTGGTCCACTGTCCTGTAGACTGGCCTGTAAGATTATTTGTGAACTCTCCAGACAAACAGCTGCCATTTGCTGGTTGCTGACAATATGATACCACATGATTGAGCCTACATTTACTGTATTTGTTTCTTCATTGTTGGTCTAGTTTCCCTTCAGTAGGTGTCAAATAAGTTAAGGGCCTGTCGTGAATACGACACGAACATGCACTTGTTTCAATTCTAGTATTTGCACTAAAGAAAACGTAAATCTGTCAGGTAAACAATTATTCTTTTTTATCTCGCAGTGTGCATCGGGCATACAAATACAGTATTGTATGTGCGAAAAAATTAAATTAGTGTAAATTTGTGTGAGCACACGTGTTATACGTAAATTTCCAATTTTTATATTAATAACAAGAGACCAGAAAAAATTGCCGGTTCACTGAGCTGTAGGCTATCCTCCAAGAATATATGTGTACTCAAGGAAACAATAACTGTTCGTTAGCTGCTCGCTGACACAGTGATAAAGGTCTTAATTTAGTTTCGTTTTTGTTATTGGCTCAGCGACTTATAAGAGTCGAGGGCCAATTGTGGAATTAACACGAACTTATAGTAGTTGGAATTATAGCTTGTTCCTAAAAGAAAACGCAAATTTTTCAGGTCTCTATTTATAAACATTACAGTTTTATTAAGCCTAATGACATTATGATTTCTCAATTGAGTTAGCTCTGAATTTTTTTAATCCAAAAATAATTTATATAGTAAAGGGAAACAATCTAAACATGTTGAGTATGTACGGAGCTTTTTCCTTGCGAGTATGCAATCAGCATCTAAAACGACGCAACAAAAATCTAGATGTGTTTCAGTTATCACGACGAAAATAAGACATTTTGGTCAGTAGCGTTTTCTGAAGTTTGGTAAAATATAATTTTTAGTAACTATAATTTACGCTGTGTACGTTCCAGCAAATCGTAAAGTAAAAATGCATACTTGTAATTTGGTTGAACCTAAGCTACTAAACTTATCGTATATTTACTTCCTATAAATTAATATGCAAAGTGTGCGAAGTAAATAGATTCAATCTAAAAATACTTTCCTGATATTTTTTGTGCACTGAAAGTAATGAGACACTGAAGTTGTATGGGCTGCACTTTGTTGTCAAGAATAATACCGTATTTATGTACTATGGTGAGCTGTGCGTTTGTAGTGCTCGTTTTCAAAATGAAGCTAAGCGCTAACCCTATGTTATTTCTGAAAGGTATGAAGAAACATAAAAACCAAAACTTCGATCTTTCCGTTTTTAGGTTAGCTGAGTAATTTAGTTAAAAGAGTGATCTGAAAATCAATGTTTAATTACTTAATAGACTGCAAAACATGTTTATATTAGACCACGGTTTTTTTTTAATTTAGAATCATACTTTAAAGTAATTGTTCTGTTAATTTTAAAAGGCAATTGGTAAATAATGGTCTAACTGCCAAAATATACCTAAATGAGTTAACTGCATAATGAACTACGTGCAAGTGCCTATGTCTAGCTGTAAGAGTTAAGTTCCAATAATGTCCCTAACAGTGTTTACGATCGTCGAAAAATTGCATGCCTCGTATGTACGCATACTCTTGCAGCGCTGCTTTTAGTTGTACTCGAAAACATGTTTTTTCCGTTAATATCAATCAGAGTTTCCAGTCTAAAATTTGTGAACATATTGTAATACGTTGAGTAGTTCAGCGTTAAGAAAATAACGCGCGTAGTATACACAAGCATAACGGTTCGCGTGTCAGGCAAGGAGTACAGCCATTAGGAATATTTTCTGTCTTACAAGGGAGCGTTTCGTGTAGTATACTTTTTCCGTTGTATTCTGCTCGTGCTCCTTTTATTTTCCGGCCAATTAGCTTCGTCTGGGCCGCCGGCCAACCAGGCCCTTGTTTCCTTCCTGCTGCACGCAGCGTCGACCAAGCCTCTTTCTTCGCCTCTTCGCCGTTCCAGGTCGACGTGAAAAGGACCCCGAGGTGGAAGGAGGAATCCCCAGAAAGCACCCAACTCGTTTGTGCGTAATGAGAGAGGTGGTCAAGTTCTAATATCCCCTTTCAACTCCCATGTTTCTGAGTCCCGTCCCTTTCTTTCCTTCGTCCGAGCCAAACTCCTCGCCCACTTCCGACAACCAAACATCTCCACGGCCAGGGTTATCGGACACTGTGGCCAGTGTTACACCCTCTCTCTGCCCGGCAATCACTTTAATTGCGAGTAATTACGCCCTAATTAACAAGCGTGTCGGCGCGGCAGCCGTTGTCGAGTACCACACTGATGATTGAGCTGCTTTGAAATGTCCTCACTTGTTCTTCTCGCAGAGCATCGCTGTAGGTCTGCTGCTGTCCATGCATCAGATCTTTAGTTCTACTCGCGAACAACCGAGCGACGTGGATCTGGGTACGAGTACTGGTAATGCATTACAGATTTCGGATCTCCAATCTTGTTTCTCTGAATCTCTCCAAGTGAAAGGCAGGATTGTTTCTCACTATCAATAACTTTGTTGTCGATGAGACATTCAGACCTTCTGCCCAAAATGGTTCATGATTACAGACCCGGAAATTTCGCGGGTTCAGCGACCTTCCGGCTGGACTGCACAGTACTGTGTACACTCTGTCCTCAGCTACTTGTTCATTGGCTGCTGCTGCAGTGAGTGGACAGTTGTATATGTGACAAGGAAGCGCGGTAGTCAGTGAGTGTTTTCATGCAGGAATGATATTGGTTCACAGTCTTCAAGGAAGGGTTTCGTTTAACAGGGACCCAATCACCAAGGTAATTAATATGTACAGGAGTTTGAAATCCAACGTCTTGTCAAATGAATTCGCGAAATTTCTGTGTCTCTATTCATATGTAAACTAAGCACTTTTGAAAACCTCATTGTTAGATTAATTGTTAATAATAAATATTATTTACTGAGTCCTCAAACAGCTAAGATCCATAGAGTTCGATTGTAACTTACGTAGATATATTTATAATAAAACATGGCAGAAACAATCGTTACGAATAAAATGTAACTTAAGTTTTAAACTTGCTCATTTTATCCTGAACTAACTTTACATACGTACATATGGTTAGTTTACCTAACATTCCTCCTCTTACATCGCATTGCGTGCAGCATACAGTGACGAGGAACGTGTTTGTGTCTAAGACGTGTGTATAAGCCAAATGTCAGCTCAGCTTTTATATCTAGTCACTGTTTGCTGTTTGACTCTCTACTTGTTTAAGTCGAACCTCCACACGTTAGATCTCTTGCTTTCTCTCAGATGTTTAGTGAGTCTGCTACTACAATATGACGGCAGTAAATCGGAGTTTTAAGGCCTAGTGGATTTCGTTTGTTTTTTGATAATCGGTGAGGACTACAGATGTTCACATAGGCTATAGGACGTTTAAAGGACATAAGACCAAGGTACATTGAATGTGGGAGATATGACGTGGCGAGAGATTTGACGCAGTCGAAGAGTTTTGTGGGAGAAAAGTGGACGTAACGTGCGTTACTTCTGCCTTTCGTTTGTCAGATTGTGTTAAGGAGCGTGTTAGACAATTTTATTATATTTTCAGTTTTTGAGTCATAACATTTATTCAAATTAAATTATCAAAATTTTATCATCGACAAAGCATACGATATATTCTTCGTAAACTGCTTGACATGAGTAATAATGGAATAATGTATTAATATTTCATGTAGAATCACTGCAAGAGAATTATTGGTGAACTATCAATATTTTTCTTGCAATGATTCTGCACGACAAATTAATGAAATATTTCATTATTATCTATGTCTAGTAGATGACCATAAATATATTCTATGCTTTGTCAAAGAGAAAATTTTGGTAATACGATTTAAATAAATATTATGGCTCAAAAACTTAAAATGTAATAAGATTGTCTAACACTCCCCCTTAATTGTAGGCGTGAGAAATCAAGTAAGTTATTTTCTTTAGTAATAATTCTGTATTTCAATTATTGTCACTTATGTCATTAAAGCAATATGTACTGTCGCATATAAATCCTGGTGTTTAATCTATTGTGTTAAATTATTATTGTCACAGCTGTAGCCGAATATAAACAAATTTTATAGGGAACTTACATGTCATTTGTTATCAGAAAAATTAAACTGAGAAAGATGTTCAGAAAATTAACTCTCACCAACGTCTTTTGAGTGAACATATTATGAAAAGCATTTTGTGAATAAAGCGTTTCTGACATTAGTGTGTTTGAAGGGAACAATTTATGTCCAGAAAATCTACAAAAATATAATTTCAAAATGATTTTTATTTAAAACGTAAGAATAAACATGGCAATTGGGGCTAGTGAAGAAAAAACTGTAGAATAGTTGTTTTCGCGTTTTGAATAATCACTTGGATTAAAAACAAGTTGTCGGGTAGTGATTTAAACAGACTTTTCAAGTTAGAGTAAGCCGTATGGGAACTCGTGTTACTTATTTTACATTAATGTGCGAATTTCATCCTTTTAAATATACTGTGTATATGTGGTTAGTTAAAAGTTAGAGAGCATAAATTTCAATAAACTCATAAGTTATCGCCTTAAGCTAAATTAAAATACGTTGTTATTCTTGACAGAATGGGATTTGAAAGTACTAATTGTACCAATAACAGTAAATTCAATACTTGTATTATGTCGAGCCAAGTAGTCGTGCAGGAGCTGGATAAAGACAACTATACGATGTTGCAGAAAACTTTGACTGGCAATAGCCAGAAATAAAATCTACGTAAGTCAAATAGGATTAGCACTAATAAAATAATTGTATGCTTTGATTTTTGAACGAGGCAATAAAATTGTTGGTTGTGAGCAGTTTCTTTCAACAGCAGCCATGATGGTTTTTAACAACTAAATATGGCCGTGGTTTGCAACATTATCACTATAACGCTGCAACTTCCACGTGAAAGCCGAAATTTTATTCAATTTAGTGTCTTACTGAAATAAAAAATGTCTGAAAAAAGTAAAACTATTAAACATTACAAAAAAGGATTACTTTTGTTTGGGCATACCCTTTTTGCGTGCTTTACAGTATGTTTGCAGTGCGTTAGTATTATTAACTGAACAGTCTTTATAAACGTATACCACTGCGAACGAATATTGTCAACATCTGGAAACTCAATAATAATAAAAAAAATGCTGGTATGCTGGTTTCGACACATATACAATTCCGAAAAGGAATAATGTCGTACCCTTAAAGATAACACGAGAACCAAACAGTATAAAATAACCACAAAATGATTCCGAAATAAATATCTTTAACGTATCCATAAAAGCGATAAAAATACGAAAAAATTCGCCTGATCATCATGTTTGACTAATATTCAATGAATTCAATTTAATAATAAAAAAATAAATTTAAATTTAAAAAAATTTAACTATCATACTTGTATACAAGATATCCACTAATCAACCACCGAGACCTGCACTACAAAAAAGTACGATTTTCATCAATGCCTGTGACAGTTTTTGTTTTTTTCGGCGTTCTTAATGTGCGGGGCACGGAACCGTTCATTGATCTGATGAATGGGGCGATCTTTACACTTATGACCCAAAACACACCAGAAAATGTATTTAGCTTGAAAAACCGTTACACTCTACACTTTAGATTAAGTTTAAACTAGGTTGCATACCGTTTATAATGGCTAAGGAAAGTCGAGAACATAAAGAAGATTATAATTTGTTAATGGGATGGTTCCATCTTAACAGTGCGAGGCGCCTTTTTAAAGCCCAAAATCTACTAAAGCAGTAAGGATGTAGAAGACAAAAAATTTTATTTTTTTCAACTTCATCTCCGATGTCTGTTCACGTACCCAACGGCATTTAAAGTTTACTCTATGAAACATTTCTTAGGAAAAAAGGTTTTACATTCTGGTTGTGACCATTGTGAGTAAGTTCTAAAAATATATAAAAAAAAAAAAAAAGTTATCTGAAAAAAAAAATTTCATTATTGGATTTGCCGTTACTCAATTTACCTTGAAATTGGAAATATACGCCTTCAAAGTCACTCAGTTTGTTTACGTTTGACTGTGGCTAGTAAAATTACGCGAATAGAGATTTGACACTGGTTTAATTCGTAATTACAAAACGAAAAACCAAGGAAAACTACGAGTATTATCAATTTTAATACAATTTTTGCTTACATAATCAAAATATTTCCTCACCACCAAAGCAAACAATATTTTTTTCATACCTTCCTGGAACTCTGGACAAACATACTTCACCCATAAATAGTTGATTGGCGTTAAACTTGACCTGGTGTAATGATATAAACATGTTTCTTCAACAGTTTGTTTGGTGACTACCTTCTCGTTTTCCAATTTCCTTTACGCTGGTTTGCCTACTCAATTATTGCTGATCTTTAAATTTTAATTGAGCAAATGCTGTAGCGTTGACAGGATCAACAGCAGTATCTATTAAGCAATTCATTATAGGTTACATATTTAAACACAATTTCGCATACTAGCAATTAGATTAATCGCAGTCGTGTGGGTAAGCTGCTTATCTTGGTTTTACCCGTTGCGAATTAATGGTGCGCTATGGGATAATTTCAAAGTTCTGAGTGAAGCTCGGTTGTTACTGGTTTATCTGTCGGTATTGAAACAATTTTCTGCTCGTTAACATACCTACATGTTTGATAAATACGAACATATTTAAAGCTCTAGTGTAAGTTTTGAAATTGCTAGTGTTAAGAGTATTTAATTTTTTTAATTTTTTTTACAATTATTCTCTAAAAACATTAACTATAACAGGACAGGACGTACACATTGAAAGAAAACATCCTCATAATTTTGTCAATACAGAGAGATATTGGTCTTAAGATGTCAGATACTGGTAGATTTGACTAGGGTAAATAATAATGCTTTTTAATTAATTAAGCATATTTATATTCCTTTTAAATGTAAAACGGTATAAAAATTGTTATGATATACTATTTCAATCTATCAACTGTTATTTCGTAATGAGGTTCGTAAGAAATGAACAATGTATATTTTGTGCACATTAATATTGCTTAGTGTTATTTTACAAACAGCAAAATTTTACTGACAGACCGTAAATTTGGAAGTTATGTAAGTTTTTAAAAAAAAGTATTCCATATGTGACATAAATATGCTGTACAATATTTTATTCCATTACTAGACAAATATGTTTTTGAGTTAATCCACACGATATATTTTAGCATAATAAATTTAGTATTTTATTAGAGCCTACCAATGTAAATTTTATATTTTATGTATCGAAATTTAATAGCAATTTTGCTATCAAGATATCGGGAGTTACCGGCAAGACACTACACGTTTACTATGTAAAATTTTTACTTTCAATTTTTCGTTGAAATTAGGCGACTGGCATGAAAGGCATTTTATTTGTGACTGTAAATAATTTTTAGAAAACCGTTGTATCATGTTATTACGTTTCTCTGCATTTCCTGAAATTGTTGACAACTTTAATGTTTTAAATACTGGGAAAAATTTTCGTGCGTATTCCATAAAAAAGATTTTTTGGTGTAACATGTTCACGGGGATTATTTAATGTAAAATTCGTACCGAGCCGTACTTACATTAGCTGCTAAAAATAAAGAGAAATTTTGAAGTTATTTTACAGGAAATTATACCCTTAAAATACACATTAAAAAATATTGCTAATTGCTTATTTTTATTTGGTACGCTGTATTAATTCAACTCTAGTGTAACTGAAAGATGAAACAATAAAACCTATCACAAGTTCTTTTATACATTGACCCAGTATAAGATTTCAGTGTTAAAGCATCTTTATATCAATTCAGTGTCAGTTTTCGTTTAGGACGTTCATGTATAACAAAGAAAGGTAATTTATTCAGTAGGTTGCATTCGTTTTAGAAACATTTATTCTAACATGCACATAAGGCGACAGTACGGGAAAGAATAAATTAAAATACACTTCTCTCCCATAGACACGAATGAAAATGTAGTCGTACAAAAATATTGTTTTCGAATAAAACATTGATTTGGTTTCCCTCAAACAAGAAAAATAAATTATGCGCCAATGAGGAGTTCGCGACGCGTCATAGTACCATAAGAAGTAACCGGATTTTATTAATAAATTATTACATAAATATGGATGCAGTTTGTTGTTCAAATGATTTTCTGTATAATTTGTACTTTGATGACTTAGGTAACAACAGAGTATATATAATCAAAGTATGAAAAATCTAAATTTTCTACTGCACTGAAGCAGTGGTAGTATAAATGATGAAACCAGTCAGAAAGTTAGGAGCAGCCTATTTTCGTTGCCTAAATAAAGGAATTCTTTAATAATCACTTTAGTTAGTTTTAAAAACGGTTCAATTTGAATGATTTTTTTTTTATAAATCAACGGAAAAACTCGTAACAATAAACTGATCTGAGTATTTCCCGGATGAGTAAAATCGAATCTATCACAATCTTCCTACTTCGCGATAACCCCGTTGCAAGTCAGAATCGCGGAATCTCAACGAATCCTATTTAGTTGTAAGTTAAAATGGGATCTCCGGTATGATGATGCCTGTCGTAGTGCTTGAACTAATTTGCAACGTGTTAGAAGATAGTGTTGTGAGCCGAAACGATTACCATCCCCGCTAAAATGTTTGGCTACGATAAGAAGACAAATTTTTAGGACAGTGTGGGTAATAATTCCTTCTTTTAAAGCTCGCAATTAATATAAACATTAACTTTATTCCATAAAAATGCTTTCCAGAAGTTCTGATCTTTGCACGAGTAATTTCCGGCGAACTTATGATTTTCAAAGACTACACATTTTATTAAAGATTTTTTTGCAAACAAAAAACGTTTTTAACATTATAAACAAATAATATTACAAGGAAATTTTTTCTACATTTTCAAAAGTTTGTACAGCTACAAAGAAGTGCCTGGTCATATTTTACAAAAAAAAAATAATAATACATTGCATGGGGTATCGGTACAAAGAATTCCTTTGTAATATTACGAAGTTTACTTTTGAAACTCTATAAACTAATGATTTCACAAAGAAAAACCTTTGTACTTGTACAAGGATTTGTAAAAATACAAGATTTTTTTAGAGTGTGGCAATTAATAATTCAATAAAAATTTTATGACATTGCAGACGCGGACACTGAGTATCACACACTTACTCTTTTAAAAAAATCATTATTACACAAACAACAATACACTAAAACACTTAATTATTGAAAGACACTATATAAAACGAAGATGGAAAACATGAAACCAAATAAAAATTAATTTCATCCGGTTATCCGCCTTCTAGTGAAATAGAACTTCCCGCGAAACGAATTGGAAACGTAAGACCGGAGCAGTAAAATAGAATGAATTTGTTTGGGATGGAGTGTGGGTTGGGAGAGGAAACAAAGCAGGAGAGAAGAGGTAAATCGTTTGAGAGGCCAAGAGAGAAATAACTGCGAGGAAAGAAAGACAATTTCCCGGCAGTAAATTGCAACTTCAAGTTTTAAAAGCGTGTTTAAAAGTTCCTAGCTTAGTAAGGAACAGCCCCACGCCGATGACCATATTGAAGCATGGAGAGGAGGCTGGATGCAGACAGTTGGAAAAGGCATTGTGGTTGTTTGGAGCGAATGTAGGACGTGGAGGGTGAGGTTGTGGTTAGGACGCACACATTGTAGCATCGGACGAGGATATAACACACAAGTGCGTCAAGTACGCAACGAAGACTTGCTACCACGAGCGCTCTAAACTGTCGACAACGGAATCGTGAAGACCACAGCGAGCTTTGGGACTTCTAAAACTGAACTGTCGAAGGATGTAGGACAACAGAGATGTGAACCCCATGTGCAAGCCGTTTTGCGTGTTAAGGGGGAGTTCTAGATTATTTTATTTTACTTTCAGTTTTTGACTCATAACATTTATTAAAATTGTATTATCACAATTTTCTCTTCGATTAACATAGGATATACTCTTGGTAAACTATTTGACGTAAGTAATACTGGAATATTTCATTCATTTGTCATGTCGAATCATTGCAAGAGAATCATATGTAAACTTTCAAGGATTATTTATGTGGAACAGTTTACCAAGAATATATCCTATGCTTCGTTCAAGAGAAAATTTTAACAATACCATTTGAATAAATGTTACAGTTCAAAAACTGAAAATACAACAAAATTATCCAACACTCCCCCTTAAGAAGGCGTGGTACATAATTCAACGCTAAAAGCGTTAATCTCTAACTGTCGGTTTATTTAAGCCAATTTGCGAAAATTAAACAATAGCAATTCTAGACAATAGTTTTAGCCAACGTTTTAAACAAAATTGTTTCCAGTGTTACGAACTTCTGAGGCACAATCTCTGACGCAAGAACCTCGTGCGTTTAACTGCGGCGCAAGAGATCACGCGTAACGAATAAGTAATTTTGGATAAATATTTACTCATAAAGTTGGCAAATACCATTATCTAGGATTGTCATTGAGTATTTTATCGATATTGGCTTCGAAAAAAACGTAGGAATCAATTTATATTTTCAGCGTTTATTTATCTACCACGCACTCTTAACGCATTTACACGACGCCAGAATTTCATTTCGTGACAGATTTCCCACGCGAACTCTCATGCTAAAATATCACAAATATGCTTCTGAAAATACAATTGTCACATACTGGATGTTGTACAATAACATGTAAATGTTTTGAGAGAACAATCCTCCGCATATAGAGCAACAGAAACTTATGTATGATCATGGCACTGAAAATGTACCATTTCTGCACTGCAGGGGGGGGGGGGGGCGATTAAACATCGCCACCTGCTATTTGCACCGACGCAGTGCAACTCAAATGCAGAGCAAGTTAAACGGGTCATCTACGGCATCACACGAGTGAATAATTCCAAGGCAGCGCAAGCAGACGCAAAGCAGGTGCAAATTTTGCGTTGCGCCCATAAAATGCGATATTTAATCGGCCCCCAGGTCACAGTACATGACGAACAGAGCACAGCACGCGAGCTGGGTCGTGTTACTGTGTAACGTCAACGCCTGTAATACCCGCCGTACGGTAAGTTGATACTTTTAGAAACGAACTGTTGAAAAAAATTACTAGGAATACTTCCGTTACTACCATACAACTGTGTAAGCTAATGTAATTGCAATACGGCGAGATAAACAAATAAATTAATTTTTGTATTGTTACGCGTCCACGAGTATGAAAATTGTTCAAAATAATCATTTTAAAAGTGAGTTATACGTCCGTTATACAACTGTTGGAGGATTGTTGGGTTGGCATTAATGTCGTCGAAATAGTTCTTCAGTATATTATTAACAGCGGCTGAAATATAGAAAATCGTTTAATGGAGTATGTACATAATGTGTTAATTTTTAGAAAGTGAAATATATTTTTTTTACATTTAGCATATATTACAATATTTTAGTGGTGATGTAGTTAGAGGCGGTGGATGAATAACGTACGTCGGCTGCAGCGGAGCCGTGAACCTGGCAATGTTGTTGTTGTTGACGTTTGGCGGAAGGATACATAGTTGGTGTGAAAATAGATCCAAGCTAGAAGCAGGGCTTCCAGAAAGTATCAAGTTACCGTACGGCCGGTATAGTGTTGGCAACTACATACCAGACGAGACGTATTTAATTCAACTGTACACATCGTGCGATGTAGCATCCCACAGTTAGACCTACATGATCAAGCACGTGCGCTATGCACTTCACGTCATTTACTGTGAGCCGTTCAGACACGGCGCATTTTCGGACCTATGTTAATTTAACATGTATTGTTCCCTTAAAGTGAGGATTGGTCCCCTAAACTATTGACATCAGTTTTTCAACAGACTCCATACCTTGCAGCAGGTTCTTTTTTTGGAGAATGTAGTTGATGGCCTCATTGGAAATTTAAAAGCCGTTACATTAGGAAAAATTATCCTATTTGGTTTTTAATAAAAATCAAGAACTAATATTTTGAAATAAACACGTATTTAGGTATTTCTGCTTCCCCGTTACCATTATCAACTATGATGTAAGTACGTGTTTGTGTCTGACATTTGACTCACCATATTCGTCTCCACACAGCTATATTGGGATTTTTTGTCACATCTATGACCACTATAAAGTTGGTCAAAGTACAAAGCGACCTCCCGTGCAAGTTGCGGGACCTTGCACCAGAAAACATGACATGTTCTTTTCCCTGATTTGGTTAGTGATCTACCATGCAAGAGAATTTATCCTAGGAGAGGTTGTCATCTCGCATCAGTTTTCCACTTATTTAAGCTGCTTACCGATACTGCCTGCGTGACAGCCTTGTCGTCAGCAAGGATAAGAACACGTTCAATTATGTTAAATGATATCGCATTCGCACAAGAGAAGTAAATAAATAAATGTCGTATGAAGAGGGTGTCATAGGACTAGGATATCGCACCCAGGAGTGTGTGACCGTACGCGTCTACTCGCCCCAAAGAATGACACGAAATGATGTCCTTAAATGGTGAGGCACCGGAGTAAGAAGGGCGGGGAAACGGGAAATATATGAGAAAACCCTCCAACAAGCGGCATCGCCTAGCACGATTTACACATGCGAAGACCCTGGGACGTACCCCGCCTGGAATCGAACTCGGATCGCCTTTGTGGGAAGCGAATGGCCTGACCATTCGGCCACCGCTGCACCTACTGAATTATTTAGAGGAACCAATATTACCATTTAATAATTATTCTCAGTGGACTACATATAAAGATATCTTTATTAAATAAAAATGTATGTACGAAATTTTTAGCAGAATTTTTATACTCTATGCAAACGATTATCCAAAAATACATTACTTCATAATTTTTTGTGAAACATAAAAAAATTTAAATTAAACAAAAATGATACGTTAAGATAATTAAATATTAGAAAGCTTCTCATTTGGCAGTATTTTTTAGTAAATTTACAACAAAACTTACGTAGAAAAATGTATGTTGAAAAATACTTTATGCAACATTTATTGACAGATAAGGAACATTTTAATATATTTTTTTCCTGTTTAAATTTCGTGGCTGCGGACATGAAAGGAAGAACATTAATAATGGTTGCATGATGATGTCTAAGATTGCTCGTTTTATTAAAGTTTTTATATACGTCTTTACAATGAACTGTATGTTTCAATTAAAGTTGTGAACTTTTATTTGTGCACAGAGCTCCACACGGGGCATTGGTGTGCCGTCTGTGTTAGCCGACGTGCAAGCACTCTGAAGTGCACAGCTCATACACTCCCTCCAAACGAACTGCACTGCATGTTTTATTTTCAGACAACAAAACCAGGGCATCCCTGGACTGAACTCGCACAGGAAACTAGGGTACATTAAAAGTTTACGTTTTCATTACCTGAGAACGGCCGCTCTGGACCAAGCGGATTTGCTTCATTTCTGCGTATAATGCATTCTCTTTGCGAGGGTTGTTCCGACGGTCTTGGATGTTTGTCTGCAGATGAAACGAGCAGTCTTTTCAAACAAGACTGCTTTTTATTATTCCTTAAATACATGCAACAGTAGGATTTTTAACTAGTTTTATACCTGCCTCACAAAATTTATATATAAATATTATTAAATCGTTATAAACTCTGTAAACACACCGTCCAGTACAAAACCACTTAAGTAGAAAAAATGAATTATTTTATAGTTGCACTAAATAGCATTCATTTTGTAAACGTCAGCTGTAACTTCATTACTTTCTCATAGAAAATGCCTACCTTGCATATGTATTCCGAAAACAGCTTGTCTAAGTCAACATTTACAAGTTGCGGAAGCATATACTCTACTGACGCCAACGTACTGAATAAAATAACACTAAACTGGATTTCATACTCTACATTGCTATATAACTATGCATTGAGAAATATTTTTTCATTCCGCGTGATTTCATACAGATTTAAAGATTGTAGTATTTTAATTCGAGTCACTGTAATGCAATCACTTCGTTAATTTTTATTTGACGTATTGATATGTTTTGTATGTTGTTCTTCTCACCGCATTCCCTATTATCTGTATTCTTATTCTATGAAATATCATGACCGTACTCACTCTGTGTAGTGTTTGAAGGACGTTCGAACAGTGTCCAGTTGTTGGCAGAATGGCGAGAGACCACGAGTTATAACAGTTGTTATGTAGACATGTAGTGTCGCGCACGGAGAAGGTCGACGACAGGACACACATTTCTAGGACCCAGAACGTGTCCGAGGATGGTGTGTGTGAGCAGGCTGGTGAAATCATTGATTACGAGACTCTCATAGAGATGTAAACTGCATTTATTAGTAAAGCTAAGTCTCTAGCATTTGGCACTGGATGAAACATATAAGTGTTTCAAATTGACTATTCGTGTGTTTCTAAAACACCGTTCAGGGGATGGTTCACTAAATTTTTTTGTTATTTTTTTTTACTGTACAAGATACGGTTTGTTTTGAAGGCATATATTGTGACCATTTTTTTTTCTCTACCGAAAATTTTTTAGCTTTCATAATTTTTGTATTATAACATATTAAATTCAAAGTTTGCAAAAATTAGTTTTATGCATGAAAGGAAAACCAACTTGCTTACCGCGATAAAAAAAAGTTCACATTGAAGGACAGTGCCATGGACTATGACACTACATGTTTACAAACCAAATTGATTTTCTTTCCGTTTAAAAAAATAATTTAAATAATACAATACCAAATGTTGAAAACACCATTTTAAAAATACAAAAAAAAAGTAATCAATGTGGATTTTATAGATGTCGGAGTCAATGTCACTGTTCTTCAGTGTGAGTTTTTTTCATTTCGTTAAGTAATTTGGTTTTCGTTACCACACAAAACAATGTTTTGCAAATTTTGACTTTAAATTGGTGTAATAAAAAAACTATGAAAGCTAAACAATTTTCGTTTTAGTAAAAAAATGGTCACATTATATGCCTACAAAAAACATATTTCGTTAAAATAAAAAAAACTATTTAAAAACAATTATAATTTTCAGTGAACAGTCCCCTTAACATTAACGATATTGACATAAGCATCTAAATTTCCAATGTTTTTGTTTCCTTTTTGGCAGTCTACGTGAATCGCAAGAAAATATGTAATTCATCTGAACATACTTCACCTAAATAGTTCCTTGATATGGTTTAACTTCCGTTTATAATATTGAACTAACCGACCAAAATTGAACTATTTTAGAAGGCAAATTCAGACGCCAGACGCAGGGCTTCGTGGTGTACACAACATATTCAAATACTATTGATTTCGCCTTAAAGGGATTTTAAACCTGAAATACAAACCATTTTACTTGTTTGTCTTCCTGACACTCATTGTTTTATTCAAATTAACACTTTTTAACGCACGCCGTAAATTAATTGCAGTAATCTTCTATGCGTACATAAGATAGTGTATGTAGCTGTCCAATGGTGGTTACTGTTGCTCACGTAGGATCTGAACAGCTAATTGAAACAACGTGCTGCATTGAATAAAGGCTACATAATCACTACTACACTTTTCTGGGGATTATACTGCATTTTAGTAAAATGAAAAAGGGATAACTAGCGAGACACAGAGAGAGAGAGAGAGAGAGAGGGGAAGGAGGTGGGAAGTGTAGATCTTTTAGAACATCCACAAGCCTTTTTACTTTACTTTCAGCAATTTTGTGACAAGTTTTTTGTAACCTTAAGCGTGTAGACTGTGACACAGAATTTTCGAGTAAACTGTTTTATCTCTGCAAGTCCGTTGGTTTTCGTTGCGCGTATGCTGCTGTAACATGCGAACTTCAACTCTGATATGCCATTATGGGAATATTATGCACGCTAAAAAAATTATCTATAAATGGATACTTACTTATGCATAATGTCTGCAAAACTATTATAAAATATTGGATCTTGACCAGTGGTAACCGGACCTCTTCAAGCATTTCGGTGAATGTCTTCAAACTCATCTCTAGGGATGTTTTCGAACGCGGGTATAACAAATTATAAGTTGTCCTGAATTGGGAATAATGTAGGCAAAACAGGTATCTAAATTGTGATCCGTAGATTGAACAGTCACGAACAGCCTCGGTTGGGAAACAGGAGTATCCCGAGAACACCCAGCAATAATCTACAGTGCTTACATTTTAGAGTAACCGTCTTTGTCTTGATCTCTAAGGCGTCTCTTTAGCATGTGAGGCACTGAGTTTCAAAATCTTGAATAACCCGTACCCGTTTGTGTTATGTTTTCTGTGAGTAGGCCTAATGTATAACGTGTTGTGTGAAAAAAAAAATTGATTCGGCGATAGTTATATTCAGCTGTCGGTCAAAAAAAATATATTACTATGAAAAGACAATGTTCTGATCGACTGAATGTACAACATTGGTTGTGACGTCACACGTGAGCACTTGTTCCAAACATATGTTTGTTTTGAAAGCTTAGCATTGAAATATAAATGTAGGTATTAGTTACCAGTTGACTTAATTAATTATTTTTGTAATTGCCCATTTTAACAGCAAATAAATTGTACAATTAAAATAAGAACAAATATGCAAGTTTATTTTTAAGGTACGTAACCTCGTCTCTAATTACATATAAATAACTCCGAGTATGCTGCAATTTTATCTGTTAGGCTATGTTCATAACTTCTATGATTCTAGTTATTTCGAAAAACGATAAATTATATCCAGTTTTTCTTAGTGATGAAAAATTAGATCATTGTATAACATGTGCCGAGAATATATCTGTTTGGAACCAGCATCGTCGTGTGACGTCACACTAATGGTATCCATAGGGGCGGCATCACGTACGGCAAAAAAAAAGAACGCATTCTCGTGAATGCAGTGGATGGTGGTTGGTAGTTAGACGAACCCTGCCACTTGCCTTAGTGACTCGGTCGATACTATCCACGAACTGAACACTGCAGCGAATGGTTACGGAAATAAACTCTCCCTCATCCAAGCTCCCCTCCCACCTGTCACAGCCGTGAGGTAACGAGCAAGTCATGTTCTACCATTGCCGAGCACTGGCGGAAATAGACGAAGATTCAATAGCAGTGTAACCCTCAGCAAGAAAGTTTTGACTGTGTTGTATATTATAACTGTATATAACCGTCTTCGAAGTACACTCACTGCAAAATTTATTCAGTCTTTTTCAGTTCAGTCACACTTTTTTTTGTTTGCAGTTTTCGACCCTTTTATTTTTGTTCTCATTCCTACCCATGGCCATGCACAAACGATACTCTTATATATATATTTATTTATTTATTGGCTCACAGTGCTTAATGACTCCGTACAACGTTACAAGGTATAAGAATAATATTCGGGAATTATTTGGCCTAGTTTTGTACTAAGTTCGCTTGAAGTTGTGGCCTAGCTTGCCTAAACGATGAATATATTATCCCAATCCCTATACATACCAGCGGTATTGGTTCAACAAGATAATATAGGATCCTGTCTAAATATACTAACAGGGTGCTATTTACCGCTACAGGGGCTCTCTCACCTATTCCGGAAAGCAAAATAATGGATACAGCAGTTCAATTTAAAACCACTAAATTAAACTTTCCTAATCTGCCATTACAAGGTTGATACACTGGAGCAACAGTACCGGACCGACGGGGGAGATACGGTAGTTAAAGGCCACATAAGCTTACAGCGTTTAAAAGCACTTCCAAGCATACTAAACTTCTATTACACAACGTTATTCAGGTACGGTAGGTAACTATAATGCTCCATCAAAAATAAATGAACTATTAACCATCCTGGATGTTAACACTAGCAGCCGCAAATTAAATGCAACATCATATCTGTATTCCCAATATTTATTACGTGCTTGCAAGTTACTACTCATATTAAAATCACAATCAAGTACATTGGAGACATACCTTACCTCCTCCGTCGGTCAGGTTACAACACATCACAACTAATGCGAAGTGTTAACAGACAGGGAAGAAAGTGGCCGGCGGCGTACACACAGTTGTTTAAATAGGACGGTCACGGTGCCATCAGCGCCGCAGCAACTACATCACGAGAAGGGTGTGTACCAATTCAACCTCTTCGGCCATCAAGCCGCGCCTCAGAGTAATGCCTGGAAACTGAAATCAGGGTGGCCCGACAGGGAGTTGAATTTGGGTCTTCCCGAATGAGAATCTAGTGATATACTACTTCACCACCACGCTCACAAAAACTTTACTGTTTCTGAAAATTTTTAGCTAACGACAAAGTATATAACTGATAAAATGTTCGTAACTTATAGATAGGCAAATTTATGTTCTATGTTGATGGTTAAAAAAATGAAAATATAAAACGTTAATTAGTTACTTTTGCTTGCTCATAATCACTTGAAGGTGAGAAACCATATGAATTTCAATTGTTTGTAAGAATTTTTTTTTGTAAATTGGGTACACAAAAATTGTAAAATAGTTTTATACTGAGAATCAGGCACCAAAAATGCAGCTTGTCTAGTTTCAGTTAGATTTTATTTAATCGAAATTTACGTCTCGTCGACATCGAGGTCATTACACCCAAATTTACACACGGGACAGGAACTCGGAGAGGAATCGTCCGTAGCCTTTGTTACAGTACCATCCTAGTATTCGCCTAGAGCAGTTTCGGGAAACCACGATAAACCGGAGTCAGAATGGCCGGGGTAGGGAATCTAACTGGGGCCTTCCCTGTATGCGAGTTCAGCGTGTAACCAAGTCTAGACAATGGGGATATTACCTAGAAAAACAATTTAATATTCACATGATTCTTCGGAAATATTTTCGCACCAAACGCAACCAGCACGCTAAGTGACAGGTCTGTGCGTATTTTAATTTTCAAGTTATTAAGCTTTAAAAGTAGCATATTTTCAAACGCCGCCGTAATTATTGAAAACACGTTTTTATTGGCTACCAAGCGTATGATGTAGAAGTACAGTTGTTTTCGTTTGCCGCCCTCCCGCCAGACATTATAGTAGGTTTTATAATGTTACATTGATTTAAATTGGGTAAATTTAATTAAACAGGTTACTTAAAAGTTAACTCGTAAAATTTGCACTTTGTCAATTCGAACATCGTTGCAGTTGAAGATTTTCTTAGTTAATAACGGAGATTTTCTTAGGTAATAACGAAGATTTCACTGTTACTGAGTTGAAAGGAGTAAAAACGTCAGTTTAATTCAAATTCCGGAGTAATGATAACTTACTACGAATAAATTTTACTGTGTCAAATCCCCTCAAGAATAATACATGTTGATTTAAAGTTAACTGTATGAAGGTCGCATGCGTCAAAAAAAATGAACCTACTGAGCTAACAGTTTGAACGCATTTAAACAAACCTGTCAATTCTTTGAGATTGGTTAGGGAGCGTTCCGATTGCGCGAGTCGGGAAAATAATACAAGACATTAATTTATCTATTAAAAATAAATTTACCTTCCCAATTATTATTACGTTTCTTGTGAGTGACCGTGAGATCTGCCACAGAAGTGGTACCATCTGTTTACGCGTTTCGCAAAACCCTGCCCATCTCTCAAATTAGCGCCCTATTACAGATGCTAAGCCGTTTCTACAGGCGGGGCGGCAACACACTGCAGTGGAACAGCAAAAACACAATAAGTTGAAAAGATATCGAGGTTCTTTCGCAACTTTTTAACTTAAAGGAACTTACTTATTTCATTCTTATCGTGCCACACAATACGTTGGATACATAAACCATACTTTTGTCGCTAATGGCAGACTGTTTCAGGTTTCGTATTTTAGAAACCACGCAGTCCGTCTTGCGTTGTCACACGGCGTTGTAGTAAATGTTGTAGTTGGTGTAAATTCAATTGTATTTCTACACAAATGAGCTATTATAAACACTTATGACTACTCGGAGTCCCAGCCATACACGTTCTTACCACACGAAAAACTGGATTTAAAACAATGTTAGGAACTAAACGCAAGTTGCTGTAGAGTGAGAGTAAGCAGACAAGCAATAACAAGTCCAATGACGTCACAGGGACATAAACATGGCCGCTCTCATTTTTACCGAGCTTAAGTAAACGTTATTTTTATTTAGGGGTTTATCAAGTTATACGGACACAAATAAGGAAAGTGTGGTACCATTATTCATTAAATAAATGTGCTTTTAAATAAAAATATAATTAAACCAGAAGTTACCAGCATAACTAATAAGTAGAGACATGAACTTTTCGCGAAAAGAAATTTGCCTCACTTTGTGTCAGTGACTTGTGTGCACGTCTGCAGACTTGCTTCACGGTCAGAGATTGGATGTTTTGACATTCGTGTGTCGTGGGGTTTTACACGCAAATCACAGACGTGTGGTGTTACAGTAGCCTTATTGTGATTGGTACAGTCAAATGATAAACGTCACAGTTCAAAGGCACGCTGCCAATATCTATGAAGCAGAACTGTAGACGTGCACATAAGGCACTGGAACAAAGTGGGGCAAAATTCTTTTCGCGAAAAGTTCATGTCTCTACTAATAAGCCTATTATCCTCAGAGTCGGTGCAAATTAACCCAGATAGTTTAAACCGTTTACGTAACCTAGGAATATTAAATTAAAATATTGATACGCTAAATATACTAAAGATAGGTAATCTTTCTAAGTAATATGCGAGTAACTAATTTAACAAATTAAGGTAGTTTTTATATTAGATGTCTTCCTATGATAAAGATAAAATAAATAACCGCCGTTATCATAATAGTACAAATGGATGGACGAAATCTACAAAAGTCAAGTCATGTTTGTATGATGTATATGTGTACCAAGTGTAGTAAAACTCTGAAAAAAAAAGGTTACTAAAATATTAAATAATTTGCTAAAAATACATATATGGGTGCCGTTTATTAAAATATGTATTTACATAGGACGAACTAAATAAAAATTCAAGCAAGCTTTGTATGTAGCATATATGCGTACCAAGTTTGATACAACTCTAACAAATATTTCCTGAGATATGTTATACTATGCTAAAAATAGCGGAATAGCCGCCGTTAAAAAATAAACAGAGGATAAACGAAATACACAAAATTCAAGTCAACTTTATATGTAGCATATGTGTAGCAAGTTTGCTGAAATTCTAAATCACAATTCCTAAGTTATCTAGCTTTATCTAAAAAAGTTAAATGGCCGCCATTAAATATGAACCTGGCGTAAACGAAAAAAATAAGAAATCAAGTCAGATTACGAAGAACTATATGTGTACAAAGTTTGTGAAATTCGGTCCATTGGTTCAAATGTGTTTCTGG